>APFE030035776.1:14461-39800 GCA_000404065.3 Pinus taeda
AAATATAAGGTGAAAATCAGGGTCACCTGACACTTTATATTTTCCAAAAAAAAAAAAATCTCTCTTTCCACCATCATTCCATCTTCATTTCATTCCGCTTCACTCCATATTCCATTTCACTTCATTTCACTTCATTCATCTCTCACTTCATTCATTCCATCTCATTTCCACCAATAAAGTCCATCTCAGGACTATTCCATTCAGATAAGTTTGTTCTAATCATCTTTGTGTAGGCAGCAAAGTATTGTTGCAGATTCCGCAGCTCATATCGAGTTTCCGCAGCCAATACACTCTGTCCCTGCAAACAAAGCAATTCTATGTCCAAGAGAAAAAAAAAAAAATTCAGAGGTATCATCATCAAAAGAGCAGCAAGGATACCTAGCACCTACAAGGCCAGGAAGCAATCAAAAGTTAGCCACCATAATCAACAAGGGAATCAGATGCAAATATATAAAGGTATGTTCCAAAATTTCTAATCAACAGTTTAATATCATTTTTGCATAGTTTTCAAATCGTGGTAGGAGTCACTTAATGTAATGATTGACAAGATTATCCCACTCCTCATCCACGATCACGCCTCATCCACCTCATCACCCTCCTAACGGTTTCCTAATCCCTATTTGATTAGAACTTAATACGAGCTGCTCTTTCATTAATCATTCGTACCTCAGTGACGTATACCGGTGTACCACGGCTCTCCATACGATCATTTCCGCAGCCAAGTGTATGCAGCCACTCACAGCTTATAAATTTGACCGTTGCACCTGCATGCATAAAACTTATAGCCGTATACCACTGGTTCCATTTCCATTTTCATACACCACTCTCATTTCATCGTAAAATCCATCTCTGTTTTTCCTCACCTCGCTGTTCAAAACCCCGATCACAAGTTCTGCACCTCACTATTCATTACATTACGGTTACTCTGTACAACCGTAATTCCCCTGTTTTCCCGTAGAGTATTCTCCTCAAGCATCCATATTCCACTGTCTGAATTTTAAGTACAACTGAGAGCCGAGAATGGGAAAATTATTAAGAGTAGAACCGGAGGGTTCAAAGTTTTTAGAGGGTTACCCACAGGTCAAAGAAGCACTGCAAAAATCCAAATGGCTAAAGTTCATTCAAAAATTTAACGGGTACCATAAGGAAGTGACAAAGGCATTTGCCCAGTCGTTTGATGAAAAAACCGTGGAGGTAGGTGACTTGCAGTTCACCATAACAGAGAGTACCCTAGCCACAGCAACCGATTTGCCTCAAACAGGAGAACGCTAGTTCAAAAATAGGACAGTTGAAGATCAAGAATGGAGAAAAATGCTTAAGAATCCAGGTATGGATACTTCCA
The DNA here is from genome assembly GCA_000404065.3 of Pinus taeda. Lineage (NCBI taxonomy): Eukaryota > Viridiplantae > Streptophyta > Pinopsida > Pinales > Pinaceae > Pinus > Pinus taeda. The sequence goes on from APFE030035776.1 coordinate 15,804, forward strand.
TTTTCACCAAGGGTATCCCTGTACGTGTCATTAAAGAGGAATGGACTTCATTACTGCTTCTTGTTCAAAAATTTTTAACATGTGAAGGTCGTTTCGGTATCATGTATATATACCATACAAGACTCATGATGCATTTTATGGATGACCGAGCTATCAATCTACCTTGTTTCTTATTTTCTAGTTTAAAGAAAATGTGTACCACTGTTCAGGAAAATGTGGGAAACATTGAACCCCATTTGTATCACCATGGGCTTATTAAGATTTTAATTGAGGAACAGTTGAAAATTAAAAAGGATACATGGGAGAAGTTTCTCATTAGGAACCATTTTCGAGAGGCAGCTGAAGCCTCTAGTAGCTCTCCTAGGATACCAAAAAGAAATAGGAGAGGAGGAAAAGAAATTATTGACCAGGAAACTGCTGAAGAAACTGCGAAAAAGACTGTTGTAGAAACTGCTCCAAAGACTGCTCAAGCAACTGCCAGAGAGGAAAGGAAAAAGGGAGTCAGCATTAAAAGACAAAAGGGGGATAAAGGGAAAGCCATTTTACAAGAATCATTTCCTTCACCTGAGCCCTCAATTGAAGAAGAATCCCAAACACTAGCTGACAGATTAGTACAACTTCAAACCACTGCCCTCTCAAAGAGAAAACAAAAAGAGAAATATAGTGCCCAGCAAAAGAGCACTAATGTACAAGTGAGAAGAAGCAGTAGGCTGAAGGGAAAAATGAGTGTGACCAAAGGAAAACAGTCCCATTTCATTGATTTGGGCACACCTGAAAAGACTCCAATGTAGCTAGATGTTGAACTAAGACCTCCAAGAGAGGAAAGTCCCTTCCAGCAAGAAAGAGAAAGCAGTCTTCAAGAATTTGAATTTAGACCAAGACAAACACCTGACATAGACCCTGACCAGCAGAAGGCATATGATTATTTGGAAACTTTAGAGCAATCTGCTGTCGGTCCAAGCACTATAGTACCTCATGATGAACAGGTCAAATCTTTAAAACAAGAGGTATTTGAGCTGGAAGTCTTGAACCGGCACATTAAGCAGGAGAATGAAGCATTGAAAGAACAAGGCAAAGTGGACAAAATGGTCCATGACAATACAATGCTTCACTTGGGTCTTTGGCAGAGAAAGAATAGAAAATTGAAGAAGAAATGAAAGAAATTGAGGAGGGCCTTGATTAACTTGAGTTTTAGATGTTTGGTTAAGAAACCAAGAATAAATTTGGCAGTAAGAAGAAAAAGGACAAGGTTGGATGTCTTGGCAGAGGCATCTGAGCATATAAACTGAAAAATCATGACAAGTTTTGGTTGCATGAGGACATGCAACACCTTCACAGTGGGGGTATGTTGGGCCTCAAACCTGCACTCATTTACCCATCCTCCCAACAGCCTTTTCCTACTCATTTCCTTCTTTTGTCATCATTTCCTTCATCAACTTGTTCAATTCATTGCATTATAGGGTTTTTTAACATGATTTGCTAATTGTGCTAATGGTTGACTATTGGTTTAGATTTTTGGTTCAAGTGCTGCAATTCTGCAGCTGTTACAGGTTTCCGCAGCCGATCTCTGATTCCGCAGCCGATCCCAGATTTCGTAGCCATTTTCTTGTTTGATATGATCCAGGTGTCTTCCAGAGAAAAGAGCCACATGGGCAAGTTTGTATGACTATGTACATGGTACGAGTGCTATCAACGCAGCCAAACTGGCCGTCGACACCCTTGGTCAACGCGGAGGTAGCTCTGGTCAAACGGCAAGGTTGCAAATGGTGGCACGGCTCTGGGTGTTCGGTTGGAGCACGTAAGTCACAGCTGGCTTCTCCTTTAGCCACGAAGATTGCAGGGGACGAGAATCCAACACCAGATTTATTAAACCATGATGACCGTTCCCTAGATCCGTGCTCGGTGCTGCTGAATGTGTCTTTTTCCTAGCTGTTAGTTAGCCTAGATTACGCACAGGACAGTTGATGTTCTTGCTATAAATAAAGCGTTTCCACACGCTGAATAGTTGGTCTGATTTAGTTAATATTTTGCTGCTATAAACTCTGTTTTGAAGACCTTTTTATAAAGCGTTTTATGCTTCCCACTGTGTTTATTATGAGTTGATTTAATTCAAAGAAGACAGTTCTGTTTCTATCCGTGTAGCTGATCTTTTAATTGGTTGAAGTGGATGGAGGACCCCTGTCTGCTACAACCATTGTACAGTAGTCTTTGAATTTACTTTCCTGCATTTCTTTTTCTTTACTTGATCATGTATATTAATGTACAGTTTTGAATTATGCTGCTTTACATTTCAGTAATCTTCATGACTGATCAGTGTGTTTTTATAGCTTTGATTAGGAGCCCGGGACAGTGTGCTTTTACTTCTTTTCAGTACTAGTGGCATCTGAAGTTGTCTTATCTCAACTGCTGACTTTTTGCTGTGATTTTCATTAGTTACTTACTTAGCTAGTTTCTTTACTTGGTTTACTTTATCAAGTTGTGTCAAGTTGCTAATCTCTTGATGGTTCTGTTGATCATAATTCACTAACTTTTATGGGATCAAAACATTATCTAACTGCAACTTGATTTATTAGTTTTTAGACTCATATTGCTAATTCACTCCTAACTCTTCTTTTTCACATGATTAATTCAGCTAAAGGCAGAATGTTAAGGGAGAATAAGTAGTGTGATTTGTCATTTAATTTTTGGATTACTAGAGTAGTGTTTTTTCTTTCAGCAGAGTTCATGTAAATATCATTTTCATTTCTATCAGCAGTAAAGGTATTGGACTAGTGCCATTAGTCTTTTGTTTAAATTCTTTGCTTTCATTTGATGCTTTAATTCCATTTCAAGTCATTATTCAAGTTTTCTCTCTAGAATTCAAGAAGCATTTAGAAATCCTCACATACACACACATTCACTCACTTGTTTATAACTTCATCACATCATATTAGGAAGATAATTTAGACATAAACTAAAAACGACAAAAAGAACTAGGAAAGGCTACTTAAGTATATATTGTACACTTCACTTCATCAGCTTACGAGCCCCGGGTTGACAATTTATGATAGCAATTTAGACAACACTAAATTGACCAAATAGAAGGAAAGAAAAATCCCATTATTACGTCAAGTTTGGCTCTAACATCTTTTTAACAGTGCCTTTCATGCACCAAGAAGACCTCAAATCTGTAATAGAGGGTGACCCATACTTCCTAAACTCAATGAGACTATACATGCGATAATGGATGTCATGTTTTATCCCAGAAAAGGAGGACTTCTATTGGGCTTCGATATGGATCTGAATCTACCCTCTACCCTATGAGTACTATGACCCTGAAACCCTATGTGATATAGGAAATAACTTGGGGAAGTTTGTCTACCACTTTGAACAGATGTTTCAAGGCTTCTACACAACCTACACGTCGATGTGCATTTATATGGACATTATTGGCTCTCTCCATGAATCCATAGCTCTTGAATCAAAAGACAAAGGCTGGTTCCAAATGATAAACTATGAGCATGTTCTGTTTAGATGCGAAAAATGCCACCAACATGGACACTTATTTATGGATTTTCCCCTCAATGATCCCAAGCCAGAGGACACAAGGATTAGATCCACCAAAGTGGAGGGTTTCACAAATATCACATCCAAAAGAAGACACACAAAGAAGCAAGTCCCTCCATGCTTCCCAAGTGACCAGTAACCAACAACAACTTTGAAGTGTTGGAGGACCTCCTGGAAGAAACCCTAAAAAATGTTAAGAAACCAACAGATGTTGAACCTAGTTCAACAGGGGACTAACCAGTGTTAGTGGATAAAGGTAAAGGACTAGAAATTACTGAATCCCCAAACTAAAAGTACCTACAACCCCAAGATGAAGAAACCCCCATGATAGAAGAATATGATTTCACTGATCTAGAAGGACTAAATCTCATCACTATGGAAGATACATGTCACCAGAACGCAATAAACACCATCCTTGACAAGCAAATCAGTCTTATGGATGTGAGACTTCAAAAAGCCAATTCCAAGATGTAGTTGGGAGTTCATACTATTACAACAAAATATGGGAAGAAAAGTGGCAACGAATTCAAGAAAAGAGAATGAAAGTCTACCTTACAAATATTGGATTGCCTAAGCTCTAAGTTGGTGGAGTTAGGGAAATGGAAGCAAATTTGGAACATACACCACTACCAATATGAACCCAATACATGTTACCAATTTAAAAGCCCCTACTTTCGCTAAATATTGTAGATATCCATTTTTCATTAACATTTTTTATACCCTTTTATATTTTTTCATTAACTTTGAGCTCCATTTTAAATACCTATCAATATGAAAACCCTTTACCCTCCATATATCCCCCAATATATTATGTTATTTTTTCCTCAATAAATATCCCCCAATTTGAATGCATGTGGTATGATATTTCTCCCCCAGTGAAGTCCCCATGACACTAACCAAGGCTTTGTATTTAGTTTATGTGGATGAAAAATAAACAATTGGCTCTTTCTTACTAACCCATGATACAATCCTCGGTCCTATTTTCAATGCATAGCCAGAGGTTGATTTTTTGTCATCAAGATTTCCAACCCAATATGAATCTAAAAAACTTGCCAACTTTACATCATATTCATCAGTATACATAATACAAAAATTAAGTGTTCCTTTCAGATATCAAGGGGCTTTCTTTGCTACTTTCTGGTGGCTTTCATAAAGCTTAGCCATGAACTAACTAAGGATGTTGATAGAATATGCTATATCTAGCCCAGTAGTGGTGAAGTAGTTCATACTTCCCACAAGTTGATGACAAGGTTCTGTTCACCTCTTTAGTTTCATTATCACTATACAATTTAGCATTCTATTCTAAAGAGTAGATATTGTTTCAGATTTAAGATTTATGGGATTCTTAGTTGCTTTTAATGTGTTTTCCATATTCATCCCATCCATATTGATTTGAAGATCAAGGTTTTGAGCCCTCAACTAAGGCTCATCAATCTTGATGAAGAGCCTTAGTTGAGGGTTCAAAACGTCAATCTTCGAAAAAATATGGATGGGATGAATCCAAAAAACAAATTACAAGTAGATATTGTCTTGAACTCAATCATATTGAACATTTTAAGGACATCCATTTTATATTTGTCTTGTGTGCTGAGTGTCATACTATATTCCCTCCAAACTTCAAGACCTAAACAATGATGCAATTCACCAAGATCCTTTATCTCAAATACCTATGACATATTTCTTTTAATTTCTTAAATCAACTTGGATGCACTATCTATTGTGATAATATCACCAACATATAAAGATATTAATATTCCCATCTTCATCTTTCTGGATGCATAGGTTAGGATCACGTTTTCTTCTCACAAAACCTTTCGCATAAAAGTAAGAATTAATTTTAACATGCCAAGATATTGGTGCTTTCTTCAAGCCATATAAAGATTTCGTTAACCTTCAAATAATATGATCATGTTCCTTCTTTACAAACCTTTCAGGCTAAACCAAATAAACTTCTTCTCTTAGAGTCACTATTCAAAAAAGCATATTTCACATCTAACTAATGCATTTTCTAGTTATGTTTTGTAGCTAATTCAATCATGATTCTAACTGCGTTCAACTTAGCTACATATGCAAAAGTATCTTCATAATTAATTCCCTCTTTTTGTGAATACATTTTGCAACCAATCTAGCTTTATACATATCATTATTTTCGTTAGCAATAACTTGGACTTTTACAACCATTTACATCCTATGAGAACTTTACTTTTAGGCAATTTTGTTAATTCCCATGTGCCATTCTTCATTATAGAGCCATATTCTTCATTAATTTCATCTCTCCATTCTTTATATTCTTCATCTTCTTCATAACTTGAAGGTTCTACAACATTTATTACATGACACATCAATGCATAATCCTTATAGCTTTTAGGTGCCTGAATTTGACACGATTACCTTCTTGGAGTTTTCCTACTTTCGTTTTCTTCTCCTCTTCTTGGAGTGTCATGACTACTTGACGCGTCTTGCTCTTGAACTTCCGCCTGTTCCTATTCCTGTTCAACACTTATACATATTTTGACATAATCATTAGTATCATTCCATACACTAGTATTATTCATTTTATCACCTTCATTAGCATTCTCATGAAACACCACATCCCTACTTGCAAGTAATCTATGTGAATTAGGCTCAAACAACATGTATGTTTTTTTAGCATCACAATAATAAATAAATGTGCACTTAATTGAATTTGCATCAAGTTTTCTTGTTTCATCTTTTGGAATATGAGCAAATGCCTTGCATCTAAAAACTCTTAAATGGCTTACTTTTGGTTTATACCCATAAAATTCTTTGAAAGGTGTTTTAAGATCTAAACTTTTGGTTAGACTCCTATATTTCAAATAAGTAGTATTATTAATAGCTTCAACCCAAAAATCATTAAAGACATTTTTACCTTGAAGAATACTATGTGCACAGTCCTCTTAACAAGTCCATTTTGTTGAAGTGTATGTTGCATTGTAAATTGTTGTAGAATCCCATTACTTTTACAATATTGGTTAAATTCTCTTGATTTATATTCTCCACCCCGATTAGATATGAGAATTTTGATGCATTTTCCAGTTTGTTTTTCCATGATATTTTTAAATTCTTTAAAGTAATAAAAAACATCACTCATGAAATAAACCCATCTATACCTAGATCTATTATCAAAAAAATTAAGAAAATACCATGCTGCACAAAGATATCTAGTTTGTATAGGTCCACAGACATCAATATGAATCAATTCAAGTATTACCCTGTGTATTTTCTCTTTATGTACAATAAATTCCTCTCTATGTTGCTTGCCAAGTGCACATGCTTCACATTCAACATGATCATTCATCATGATAGGAAGACCTTCAACCATTGTTTTCTTATAAAGTAAAATTAAAACATTTTCATTTAAATGTCCATACTTTTTATTCCATAACCCATTTTCTTGCATTGTTGAAGATGCCATTTACAATACACTGTGATTTAACAAATTCCACCTTTAAATCTTGATCAACAATAGTAGAAACATAAATTAAATTTGTGTTGATACCAATAACATACATCACATTATGGATTTGTCTTTGTTGTCCATTAGGAAAATTCACATATATTACTCCATAGCCTTGAAATTTAAGGGATATGTTATCTCCTAGATAAACATATGTTCCAACAATTTTCTCATAATATTGATCAAACCAATTCTTATTACAAGAATATGGAGTAATGCACTAGAATCAATGAACCAAGCATTCACATCATCAATCTTCGTAGACAATGCAACATTAGAAATAAACAATCTAATATTTTTAAATTCATCGCTAATTGAGGTGTCTTTGTCCACAAAATTTCCATTACACTTTATGTTTATTTGTTTAGACTCATTATATTTTCTTTTATAACAATCTTTAGAGTGGTGCACAAGTTTTCCATAATAATGACAATCATCGTTTCTCTTATCATGAGTTAGGAATTTAGATTGTGTTGTACCTTTCTCTTTTGCTTGAAACTTGCATCCTTTGTTCTTATCCCATGGATTGCCTCTAAATGAGTATTTACCCTTGGCTACCAACACTAAATATGAAATATTAGAGCCCAAATCAAAGTTCTTCATCCTCTCTTCCTCTTAGATAAGAAACCATGTCAATTCAACAAACATAGGGAGTTTCTCTCTAGTTGAAAGACTTGAAATAAAAATTTGATAATCTTGCACTAGGCCTTTTTACTATGATGGTGACCAAGTCAGTATTGGACACCTTTTCACCAATATCACCTAACTTATCAGTTAGATATTTGACACAGTAAATGAAATTTCTTATATTTTCATTTGCTTCCATTTTAATTAGACAAAAACTTAATCTTCAAAAATAAGGTATGTTTGTATTTGTTGTTTCATATAAAACCTTGAGCACATTGCATGTTTCTTTTGATGTCTTGCAATCTCTAATGTGAGGAATTATATTGTCCTTTACAGACATACACAACATCACCTCCACTTTAAGTTCTTATTTCTCCCAATCTGAAATAGAGGTAGCAACATTGGCTTTGGTCTCATTCCCACTTACAATTGTCTGTGAATGATAACCTTCCAACACTATTGACAAATTAAATTTCCAGTATCAGCTAGAGGATTTGGCATGATGACAAAAAATATATTAAATATTCAAATATATTGAAGGCCGAATATAAAATCTTCAATAAAAAAAATCCTTTCACCACTAACATAAACTCCTTTTCACCATTAAAAAACACCCTACACTTTTTAAACAATAATCACCACACCTCAAAATTTGTTTTAATAATAACACCACCACACACTTTTTAAAAGAGCTTATAATAGTAAGACATCAAATTTGCATTTTTACTAATACTCTCCAACAAGCTTTCTCCAAGATTTGAAATTGGCTTTTTTTAGCTTTTGAAAAACTCACATGATGACAATTCAAAGCTTCTAGAGGTTACAATGTTACATGCAGATAATTTCCAAAGGGTTCATGTACACAATTTTTCATGGTGGTTGCACATGTAGAAATCTCCAGTGACTAGCTTCTTCACATACTAACAGTTGGATTTAACAAAAAATTCTTTCATACAACGTTGCATCTTGATACAGTGATCCAAACTTACCTATGGCTAGAGATATGAATTGTGGTAGTTCTATAATTTTTCCTCAGCATTAACATGTTTTCTATATGGCATCATACATGATAGCTAATTTACAAACAAAATTTTAAAGTTTCCCCTTCTTTGATAGCAACCCTCTCCATGTAGGACACACACGAGCAATGCTCTCCTTGTTAGATATACTTGGGTGGAGGGGTTGAATCAATATTACATTTCAATTAATCTTCAAATGTGCATGCATAAATTTATACGCGACTTTCCTTTAGGCAATATGTGTGGGTATGCTCTTTTAATGAATACAAACTGTGGATATGTTGGTTACTTATCTTTTCACAATTTTCATCAATTATTAACAGAGTCAGCAGAGCAACAATGCATCACAAGCAACATGAAATAAATACAAAGAGAAACAGATCAATAGATAACACATATGAACACCAGATTTTTAGGTGGAAACCTAATTTGGGAGAAAACCACCATTATTGTTGTTTTGTCTTCTTCTTCTTCTTTTCTAAGAAAATCTTCTTACATTTTTCACTAACACATACTCTTACTAGTGTGTATGCTACTACTTGTCGAAGGCCACCACATGCTCCAGTTTCTCTAGATCCAACTAGAAGGAAGCTCCTACTTCCTGAGATTTACTGGACACCACTGGAAGGAAGCTACTACTCCCTCATTGAAGGCTCCAACCCTCAGTACCTCTGTCAGAGTATTTTTTAAGGATTTACTATTTTTCCTGTATATAGTGTTGTAGGCAACTATTCTGGTTTGAAAATTCATATGTATAGAATGTAGGTGAATATTCAATAAAAAAACATGTAATTTACGATTAAATTTGGTAAACTTTTGGCGAATATCATCCATTTAATCATATATATGTAAAAAATAGGAGAATTTTTAACGAAATTAGCGATTATTATTATTATTATTACTCTCTCTCTCTCTCTCTCTCTCTCTCTCTCTCTCTCTCTCTCTCATCTCTCTCTCTCTCCTCTCTCTATATATATATATATCTATATATATATATATATATATATATATATATATAGTATATATATTAATTTATTTATTTATTTTATATTTTTTTCAGAAAAATGTCCAAAAAATCCCATTTATGAAATTTTGCCCCTAAAATTTTCCCTAACCTTTGTGCACCATGTTTTAGAATATTTCTCATTAAATCCACCTAACTAAACCACAAAATAAAACTTGCAGTCCATGTTTCATCCAATTTTCAAACTAATCCCACAACCAACAATATGTTGAAACCAAATCCATTCTACAATAAATCTATTATCGACTCTGCTCTATAACGGAACAACAAGATACCAAAACTCTCTTTACAACTATGAAAAAAATCTCTCTGCAATAATAAATCAATCGATGGAATAATACATAATAAATCTCAATAACCTATGCTTCCAATAGAAAACCTTATTATCTAAAATCAATCCTCACCATACCAACAAATCCCAAACATACTAATCAAGAAATCCTTGACAATAAGTAGAAAAGCAACTCTCAATAATGCCAAAATCCTCTCTGCAGCAAATCCAATCTCAACACACTATCTTGATCACAATAACTCAAGACTGGTAAACATACAAGAGTACTTCTACAACCATTCAAGCAATACTTCTATTCAATAATAATCTCAATGTGAAACATTTAATATGTAAATCTCTTGTTGGAATTGTAGTGTTGGCATTGATGTCAACATGGTTATGGTGCTACTCGTCATATGCTTATGTCAATCTGATTATGATGTGTGATGACTGTTTGGTTTGTTGCAGTGTTCAATTGGTTGGTTTTGCTAGTTGGAGTTCATGTCAACTTGGTTGTGGCATGACTTACTGTAGGATTTGGAGGTTGAGAAGGGATTGCTACAGGGCATGTTATGTTGACTTTCCATAAATTGATATTGCTACATATGTTAGATGACTTGATGTTGCTTCTGCAGGTGTTCGATATGCTTCTACCTATGTTGGAAGCATTGGAGTTTTTGCTACATGTGTTGGAGGTGCCTATATAGGTGTAGGAGGTAATTGGATGACTTGATGTTATTGTTGCAGGTGTTGGAGATACTACTACAGGTGCTAGAGATGTTTCTATAGGTGCTGGAGGTGTTTGAACAATTTTTTATTACTACTTGAGGAGCTAGAGGTGTTGGTCATGATGATGAGTTTGGTAGACTACAACTTGCAGGTCATTGACTTGTTACAAAAGATATTGACCCATGTCATCAGTTGCATACTTGTCAGAGAGGCTTGGATTTGTGTTTTAGAGTTGATGAAGGTGTCCAACAAGTTTGGCAGAGATCTAACCTAAATTGGTTTGAGTTTTCTTATCCTGTCTCACAGTTGCATGGAGACAAGCCTGTGCATGCGGTTGAGAGGCTCCAGTCATTGGTAAGCAGGCTTATGCATGCGACCACTCAAAATCATCTAGTAGTGTGTATGTGACTGTGGCCTAAAGCGTGTTTTTCTCCACATTCCTTGTCCACATCGGGTGTTTATTTATTTTTTATGGCTTGTCTTGCTTGGGATCCATCGTGTAAAGGTCGAAAAAAGGTTAATGAGCATCAAGAATGTGATTAACATTTAAAATATACTTCACAAAGTGGGGTTAGTGGCTTGATCAAGTCAATGAGCTCAATCCAGATCAAATCAAGTGTATGAAAATAGTTTTTGGAGCTCAGTAGTTCTTGGTAATTATTGAGTTGAGAACCTCAGTTCATACATATATTGGAGGAAGCTCAATTATAGTTGGTTGATTCTCTTGATATGTTGAGTGAGTGTGAGATTAGAGGATCATGTGCAAGCCGTGAGAGTTGTCTAATGCAGATTTTCTTAAGTAGTTTGTAGGTTTTGCAGTGGTTAGCTGAAGTATGTTTCAACCATTATTTTGTGCAACAAGCAAGGAGGTGAAATAGAGTTTGATTGCAGGAGTATTTGGAGATTTCTTTGTCCTAGAATATTCTCTAGTTTATTATTTGTGTGCAATAATCATTTGAGATCAATTTTACTTGATGCAGAAAGTTTTAGCTGATGTATAGATCAAATTATTTTATGCAGTATGTGGTGAGATTGTGATGTAGTTTGTGGTGTAGTTTTGGGTTTTAATTATGGGCTTTGAAGATATGTTGTGTTGGTTTTCATGTTGAGTAGTTCTTGGTTCCAGTCTGAAAACGTATGAAACAAGAACCACCTAAAGGAGTGCAGTTGGAGGACTCTGGTAACTTCAATATAGGTGAGCAATTTTCTCAATCCAGTGGTAGTTGGATAGTTTGGAAGAATCTGGTTAAGGCTCGTTGGTTGTGCAGGCTTCAAGCAGATAGGAATCTGTAAATTTGATTGCTATTTTAGGAGTAATCGGGTAAGCATCATTGGTCATGGTGGCTTCCAATAGATGGTAGTCCATAGATCCACATGAGAAAGAGATCTCCATTTGATGGTAGCTAGTTGTAACTCTATGTAAAAAAAATTCCTAGCATAATGAATATTTGAGTAGCACAACAACAATATGTGTCTTTTTTCCCTAGAGAGGGTTTTACAATAGAAATATACGTGTCCATTGTGTTGAATGCCTTCATGTTTTCATGTTTATATTTGATTCTTTGATCTATTCTTTTGTGTTTCAGTTTATGCATGATAAAACAGTAATAATTTGGAGAAAAAATTATAAGTGTCTTCACTACTGATTCACGCCCCCTCCCCCCAGTAGTGATCTAGTTTCCATCAATTCGTATCGGATGGGGGTCTTAGTTGTAACTTCATTGATGGAAAGTGGATTTGGGAGTTCTAGAAGAATTTTGCAAACAATTTCAAAATGGATCAGCAAGGAGTCCTAGTACTTCATGAAGGTAAATTTGCAACTTGGAGGATGAAATTGGATTCATATTTTCTGTACCTTGATGAAAATATTTTTCTATTAGTAGATCTTGGAGTTAGAGATTAATTTAATGATAAATCTAAAGGGATTATTTTGAATGGGATTTCAAAATATGAAATTCTTTTTGTGAGACACTATGAGACTGCAAAAGAGATGTTGGACAAGTTGCAAAGATTCTATCTTGGAGGAAGATTTCATATTTCAAAGATGGAGAAAAATGGAAAGGATTCAACACATATTTAAGTGGTAATCAAGCCTCCTTGCAAGAAGAAGTTGGAAGTACCAATCACTCATAAGAAGAAGATGAAATCCCTATTGATAGCAGTGATAGATCAAACATCAATCTTGAGAGACAACAAAAAGAGATCAACAATAAATATGAAGAGAAATCAAAGATAATGACCCTAGAAGTAGAGCTCAAAAGGCTCACAGTTGAAAATAAAAATCAACGAATGTTGTTGCATATTTTTGATGAAAAAGAGTGTTCCTGCAAGGAAGATGTTGGGACAGGGTCCCCTGGGGTAAAATTTGTAGTCAATTTTGATAATTATGTAAAGCCTCCACATTGAGGGAGAAGAGCGCGAAGGTCACAGGAGTCTAAGGAGCTTTAGTCCCTTAGTTTGTTAGAAGATAGGATGTTTGGTGACCTGCCCATGGTTCGCAAACGATGGTATTGTAATGGAAAGAGCTATATAAAGACATCTTAGTGAGTCATAGGAAGTCAGTCAAGAATTGAAGATCATTGTATGGGCAAGTAGTTTGAGGTAGAAAGGCTTGTTTCATGTACTTATGTGAAGGGGAAGCCTCTTACTATTGTGTGCATGGAGACCATGGTAAGTCCACAGGCTGAGTGTGCATGCTCCTACTAGTGTGTGCTCAAGGAAGAAAAGTCAGTAACAGAAATACAATATCAATAAAGACTATTTTTGAAGTTATACTTATGTACCAGTGCCTTTATGTTTACTTATGAAATCTATGTGTATTCACTCTATTATCTGAATTTATATGAAGAAATGTTTAATAAATGTGTGAAAGTAGTAGATCTGCTCAATTACTTGATATTATGAATGTTTAAAGCAATTTACGAAGGGTTAGAGTCTGTTTTACTAAATTACTGCAATTATCTGTATTTTAAGGGCTAGGGTTCAGAAAGGTCGGAAATAAGCCCTAGAAACCATGGGGACCCATCACACTAACCTTTGGGTGTAAAAGCCTCGTTTTTTCACCCCCCATTACTGCTTCAAGTGAGACTACAGTCTATGCTACGTGGGTTGTTGTCAAAAGGGCTAGCAGTTTAGGGTTTTGTTGGTTGTGGCAACTAACTCTAGACCTGGGTCAAGACTCCTCAAGCCAACAGATGGTTATGTTTCTAGGACTGGGATATGTCTGAGGAATGTGGGATGTTGAATAAATGGTTCCAAATAAGAAAGAAATTAAGAAGTGGATAGATCGAAAAATGTACGAATTTGTAGCTCAGGAAAATAGGAATCCACATTTGTCAAAGGAAGAGTTTCTGAATAGATATATGTATACAGACGAGCACAAGATCTTTTTCTGCTCTTTTCTGTGTGAATTACACCAGTGGTTATCTAAATTGGAAAATGGTCAGGGCACGTGGAAGTTGGACAACCCTATTGTGTGGACCCCAGAGTTGGTAAGGCATCTGGAAGCTTCAGAAAACAAGATCACGAGGGCTGTCAATTACTAGATCGGTAGCATTTTGGATGGATTCATCATTGAGTTCATGATTGATACATTTGTAAGTTATAGTGAAGTTGAATGACGATTCTTCAAGGGACCTAGAGGTAAGTATCTTAAATCCCTGAAGACTTGGATTAAAATGTTATTGTGTGAGAAAAGGGTTATGCCATTAAATTAATATTTAGAAGAGATCTTACGGGAGCTATGCAAAGTGGAAAAAAATATAGAAGAGACCTAGATTTAGGTGCGGAATACAATCCTTTGTTAGGAGTGTCTGACAATGACAAAGAAAGTAGTATTCTGAGGACACCTCTAGGTGCACTATAGGCAGTAAGATAGGGTATCACAGGGATACCTTATCCATCCACTTTGCCTTTGCCATCACCTCTACCTCACACACCTACACCTATACCTCCACCTCCACCTCCACCTCCACCTCCACTATTCAATATGGCCAACACGATGAAGATGCCCATATTAAGAGGTCTGGGGACAGAAGAATTTGAATAGTTTTGGTTTGTAGTAGATGCTACATGGAAATCACGGTAGGTGACATATGACGATTTGAAGAAAGTGCAGTTGGTTACAACACTGCAGGATAGAGCGCTAAGTTGTTATATTAAGTATTGTTTGCATCATCCAAATGTAACACTAGGCGAGACAAAGAAAGCACTCAATAATTAATTCAAGAAGCCTAAGTCATAGGCCCAGTCAATCACAGAGGTCAAGGAGATCCAACAAAAGGTGAATGTGTTTGTGTGGGACTTTGACCAAAGATTGAAATGTTTGCTGCAACATACTAATATTCAAATCACGGATGATCAAAATAGGTATTGATACATTGCTTCATTGTCACCCCATCTAATATTGTCGTTGTCATAGTAGAAAATTGGCACAGAGGCTGAGGCATTAGAGATTGCTATGAGATTGGAAGCTTTGCCCATTCAGGATACAAATTTGGGAGTACAACAGATTCAGTCACAGCTGGCTAGCCTGCATATGGAGTTGCAGATCCTAAAGAAGGTAAAGGAAGCCTAACCTGAGGTTCACGCAGAAGTTTGGTGCTTGAAATGCAAAGGCCATGGTCATGATAAGGACCATTGCTTGGTCTATTATAATTATCTTATTGGTTGAGGCCCTATCCCCCTGAAGCCAAAAAATATTGTTGGCCTGAGCACGGGAGTAGAACCATGGTGCGCTATTTATCAGGTTACAAGAGAGCATGCAACAGACTATTGTCATCTACTATAAAATTTTGTACATACTGCCCAACAATTGTTTTGTAATTTCTGCAAATCTGTAGGTCACAATGAGAATCATTGTCGAGTTACAAATTAATGATGGATAGACCCGTAAGTATAGAATGCACGTAGAGACTCGTCCTCAAGATCAGGGCGCAACTGTGGCACACAAGGGATTCCAAGGGTGAGGAGGAAGAGCTGGAAGGGGCCCTGGTCAGATCATTTGTTACAATTGTGGGGAAGCAAGCCATTTTGCACGTGACCGTCAGAATCCAACACATCCTTCCTGTCAATATTTCCAACAATTCGACCACATTATAGAAGATTTCCTAGTTCCTTTTGCGAAGATGCAATAAAAGAAGACTCAGAATCAGTAGCCTATGCAAAACATCCAGATGGTGAGATTAGAGCCTCGCAAAGATAGGCCTAGTGTCAATATGGTGAGATCAGTGGGTCCACAAAGCTGTTGATAAGGAAATGGATTTGATGTAAACAAGGTTAAGGAAATGTTTATGGAAGATAAAAGGAGCTTCTACATCGACGATGCAAAATATGTTAAAGTTTGAGAGACTAGTACTGCATAGGAGACAAACCCATCATTGTTAGCATCATTTTTGAAAACCTACATGAAACTCGTAAGGGATAAGAAGGAAGTAGAAGGACTGCAATAATTGATTGATAATTGCACTGGTAAGAACAAGCCACAACTTGAGCAATGCACAATACATAAGGTGGGCAAAAGTAGGAAGAGAACCAGTCGCGAACTGAGATTGATTATACATATTGGAGAATATGGGATGGACTAGGTAATCCTTGATTTAGGGTCTGATGCAAATATTCTACCAAAGAAAACTTGGGAAAGAATGGGAAGGCCAACACTACAATGGTCCCCAATCCAGATGAGAATGGAAAATCAGCAAAAGATTATCCCTATGGGGTGCCTACATGGAGTAACCATGGATATCGAAGGGGCACACACCATAGCTGACTCTGAAGTCATAAAAATCATGGACAATAGTAACCCTTATCCGAAATTGCTTGGAATTGATTAGGCATTTGATATGAATGCATTCATCAATATGAAGAAGCATGGTATGACATTTGAAAAGAAAGAATTAAGGGTGATTGTGCCATGGGATCCAACTGAAGGTGCGTGGTACATTGAACCAATCCGTGATTATGAGGAGGATGATTACATTGAGCAGATAATGACTCCCTTATTCATAGTGAGGCTGCCTCTACCACCTTCGTTGCTTACTCTGTCCCTGGTAAAGGCTGATTCAACTTTGGAAATTGGTACTGCTTTCATTTGCCTATTTTATCACTTCCACCACCTACTTGATTAATAGATCATAGTATATTCCATAATGAAGGTATAGGTAAATCAAACACCTTACTAAGCTTAGTTAAGCTATCACATGTAGAACCTAATAGCTATCTCCATAATCATTGAACTAGACATGTCTATACAAGCAATTCCATAACATATAAGAGTCATCAGTGATATCACCTTATCTCTATACTAGTGTTTATCCGTAATATGGAACCAATACTAGCTCTAATCTAGTTGGTGTAAGCAATCAAACCTATAAGCTTGACTAAGATGTATGGTAATGTAAGTAGATTCGCTGAATCCAACATGGTCTCATGTTGTTATGTGATCACATATTACTAGTAGTGCTTAAGCTTTCCATAGTAACTAAGCTCTACGATATCATAGCTAACATATGAGTTATTACTTATCCTTACACTAGGAAGTGCAAGCCCCTTCGGGACCTTATCTTTCCATAACTAGTGGATCATAAGAGCTTGAATACAAGGATGTTACTTATCCTTATCTTACCCTAATTAAGCTTACATGATCTATACTAAGTAGGTAAGAGTGATACGTATTAGTAGACAATGGGTTTCAGATATGATTCATAAGAAGTCACCTTTCAACCCATACCCGACAGAGATGTCCCCCAGGTCTCCATGCCCGAGAGATGAGGAGAATGTAATGGGGAAGAACTGAAAGCGTAAGGTGAAGGTAAGATTCGTTCATAGGTCATAGGGCAGAGGCAAATTGAAAGTATGTTTCCCAAGTACCCGTAGTTTCCAAGGAGGTGTACCAAGTCAGTATGGATGAGTTGAAGGTCCAACCAAGGATGAGGGTAGAGGCTCAGTTTCAGGATGTTTTCCCGAGGAGTAGTTTCCTGAGGATGCATATCAAGGCAGTAAGTATGAGGCTGAGATTAGAGGACGTAGGGTATATATTATCTAAATAGGTTCGAACATAATGGGTATGCTTGAACCAACCTTCTACCCTGTCATGGGTTCAGATCTTTTCTTTGCATTTGTTTGTTGCGGTAGGTAATGCAGAAGTTGCAAGGTTGTGGCACCTCACTGACACTATTTCCTGATTGCATTATATATGTGAATATCTCACACACAATAAGCTCAACAACTTCTAGCGTGTACTAAATTCCCTCCTGCCTGGTGTCAAAATCCTATGGGATCGAAAGCGAACCTACGTTCTTAATTATTCCGACTCCCCAGCTCCCAAGCTCTAGCTCCAGCTCCCCACCCAGCTCCGAAGCTCCAGCTCCAGCTCCCCATCCATCAAGCAAGCTCCCCTGCTCACTAACAAGCAAGCTACCCATCAAGCACCAGCTCCCCATCAAGCAAGCTAACCAGCCAGTGATCTAAGTAATCCCAGCTAGGTAAGCAAGCAAACAATAGCAAGTTAGAGTTATTTGGTCGTTTCCAGGCAAGCGAGTAAGCAGTTGGATTTTGGCTCTCTCCGACCCCCTAAAAAGATGATTCTATTAAGCAATAATGGTGAATAAGGCTGTTTTCCATAACAGGTATCCTATCTAAATGGTCTAGCTCGAGTAGCCAAGCCAAGTAGCTGGGGCTCCCATCCTAGTGTTGAGTATATTGCATCCCCTGAGCCGAGTAGAGTAGCCCCACCCAGCCGATGAATGCATCCCTCCAGCTATAGGTAACCGTTCTAAAAAGGCATGGTTGAGTCATAATCAAATCCATTTTTATGGTCCCAAGATTATGCCTCCGACCCCTTCCAAACATGGAGCGAGATACGAGCTGCTCGACCATCGGGAGAGGATTTGCTTTATAAAAACACACACTGAATTAGATTTTTTGAATTCATAGACACGGACCAACCCAACCTAGTGCCTATTTCAGAAATGCTTTGCACCTTCTTTTATGAGCGGAATTTTGACGAGATATTATATACGTTACGGTGGTTGAAAATTAGCATGAAAAGTGATCATTTTCCAACAGTGAAATGCCTTCTTTTATTAAATACAATAAGACTCCAGATATTTGTTGTACGACATAATCCAACAAGCCATCTGGAATGGGTTAGGGTAGCACTCCCTCAACTAAGGTTAAGGGAGGTCTAGTTCTTCAGGTAGATAAATGGAAACAGGGTAGGGGAAAGGCTTGATGCTTTCCTTGTCTACGAAGGTGTTCCTAGTTATGGGTATGACCAATAGAAGGTCTGATGAGGATAGGCATGATGAGATTGGAGGTATAATGATGAGAGGTAGGATGGGAAGATGGGAAGATGGGGAAGAGCTGAGGAAGAGGCATTTATGAGCTGATAAAAAACCACCTGGCCTAGCCTTATAAGAGATGAAGTTTCAGTGAAACTCTAGCAACTCTAGGATCCACTTTGCCACATGACCTAATAGAGTGGGTTTGAACTCTAGATAACATAATAGGTTAGATTAGCAAATTACATGGGTCTCCTAGTTAAGAATATAGTATTATAGGCACTAATTATCAGAGACCACTACTAAGTCTAGCTTCTTAGTGGGGGGGTAGAATGGGTCTTATAATCATGCAGAATACCACTACTCATTCATAACCATCATATTCCTTATACATCAGTGTAGCTATGATAATATACTCATAAGTTTACACATATAGTAATAACCCACAATTAGGTCGTGATGGGGGAAAGGTAGGAGGGGAAAGACGCATATCCTTTCAATTATGGAAGGAGGCTTTACAATAAGTATCCCACTCAAATGGCATCTCCTTCTTTAGGAGACAGTTTAGGGGACAAGATAGCTTTTCAAAACCCTATCAAAAATGGTGAAGAGTACCCACCTAACAAAGGAGGGATTGAATCACCTTTACATTATAGGGCTCTGGCATCTTAAGAATCACTTGGGCCTTCATAGGATCAACATTGAAACCACATCAGTAAATAAGAAAACCTAGGAGCCTGCTTGCAATAATGCCAAAGAGACACTTCTTAGGGTTTAAGTGAACCATGTACTCACAAGAATAGAGAAATATCATTTGTAGGTCACGAGGGTGATCTCATCGATGAAGGGATTTAGGAATCAGATCATTAACATAAATCTTTCGAATATTTTGGATCAGTTCATGAAAGGTTGTGGTCGTGGTGTGCTAGTAAGTAGCATCCACATTCTAGAGGCCAAAGGGCATTATTTGGTAGTAGTAGGTACCCACTCCCACTCAAAGGTTATCTTATGATGGTCCACCTCAATGATGAGGATCTAATTGTAACCTAAGAAGCCATCTAAGAGAGACATACTATCATACCCAGTCATAGAATCAATCCACTGATCAATGGAAGGGAGAGGATAATCATCCTTAGGGCTCACATAATTTAGGTCATGAAAATCTATGTGAACTAAACCATGCCATTCTTCTTTATGATTGACATTACGTTAGCTAGCCACTCAAGATAGTCTATGACCTTGAGAAAACCTACCTCAATAAGCTTTTGGATCTCCTTGTACACTATGGTATTAGCCTCAGGTCAGTGGCATCTCAGCTTTTGCTTTAGAGGTTTGGTGTTGGCCTTGAGCAAGAGGTTGTACACCACCAACTTGGGATCTATGCCAAGTATATCCTTGTCATTCCAAGTCAATATGCCTTGAAGCTCCTTGAGAAGCTCGCTATACTCAGTGACTTTATCAGAAGTAAGATCTGGCCTAAGTTTTAGTATATGTGGTCAATCCTTGGTCCCTATGTTGACATCTATGGTATTCTCTATGAGGAGGTGATTACCCGGTATCATGAGGCAAGGCAAGGTATTTGATTTTCCAGGAGCATTTAGATCTTTATTATGGTAGGGGCATGAGAACTTATTATTGTATATGTAGCACTCACCAATTATTTTCTCCACGTTTCACCTTTCCATGGCAAGTACAAAAGAAAGTGTCAAGGCTGATAGTAAATAGAGAAGGCCACCATTGGGTAGTAGATCCAGTTGATCCTAGGTTGAAGTGCCATAGCCCTCTCACAACTAGTCATTGCTTTGATTTAATGGTGCTACTACTATAGCCTCCTCTCATTTTCCATTGGTGGGAGTCATAATCATTTCCAGGTTTCGTTGCTGGGAGTGTAGTATTTTCCAGTCTCTTTGCTAGAAGGTAAGGTCAGCAAGGTTCTTAACTTTATTTAGTCCCATGCTGGCCATAGAGAGAGAGAGTTCAATGAAAGTGAAAGCCTTAATAGAGGCAGTCTCCATTCTTTGTAAGGAGTATTTCATTTTAGTTCTAATTAGCTGTAGTGCAACTGGGAATAATCTGCAGGTGATGATCCAATGGGAGGAATAAGCCAAGGGGACTAATAAATGGGTTTACGCCCACAGGGGGAGCCGTGCATACCCGTTCAATCCATAGGCCTCCATGTGTTAATATAGAATATATAGCATATAGACGTTTTCACATATGATACGCGCATCGATACGTCCTTGCCATTGTAATAATTTGTCATCTATGCAAGTGGATTTACCTCCTTTGTTGATGCACCTGCCTTTAGCCTCACCTTTACCTTTTTCCACCAGCGGGTACAACAGCAAGAAGGAGGTCCTGGTTTCAAAGAGAATAAGCCCAGGAACTTTATGATTTTAAGAGGTGTATCCCTCACTTCTTTGCAGGTTGAACCAATCTACAGTAGAACTAATAAATGTAGTATAGGTTTATTTGATGCTGCCACCAATATGTACGGGAGCTATGAAGAGAGCCGACACCTATAAATACTTGCTCTGGTGCAACTGTAAGAAGGTTTATCCCGGGGACAGAGGAAGCCATATGGACACTAGCTTTTCTTCTTGGTCCAGCAGAGAAACTCACCTTAAGAGAGTCTCCATTGGAGTGAAGAGAGTTAGATTAAGCTAGACATCCTAGCACCAACCCTACCTTTCTTTAGCCAAGGGAGAGCATCCTCTAAATAGTTCTCATTGAGGGAGAGCATCCTCTCATTTCATTACCCATCCAAGGAGATAAGGTTAGCCGGTGGGGTGGTCGGGTATTAGCTCCAGCAGTTCAAGATGGAGAACCATAGCTGTTGGGATCTACTTCTATTGTCCCCGGTGGGCGGGAAGCTATCATGTCCTACAACCCTAGTTCAAGATGGTATGAGCACGAACTTGATATCTTAACCAGCGAGATGAGAGCGAACTAGCTCAACCAGCAACCCCAATGAGGAGGACCATGAGAGCAATGTTACCAGGGTTATTCCAATGCTCGACCAGAAGGTGGAAGGGTGGGTAAAAGAAAGAACTTTGCCTCGGATGGCTCTACCACTAGCAAGATAGGATGGGATTCAACCAGAAGTAGATCTGGACACCTCCTGCCCAATTATTGGCCTTCGATTGATTAAGAGTAGTAGCTGTAGAGCAGTGGATGGATGGGAAGGAAGTAACTCCTACCCCTCCCGTCCTTCACCCACAGTGGGGGATGGAAGCAGGGAAAGCTTCAAGGAGGCAGGGAAAGCTACCCGGGGGTGGAGAGCCTAACGAGGAGATTAGCAAATTAGTTCACTCCCATCCTTCACCCACGATTAGGAATTCAAGGAGATTAGCAGAGCATCAATCTAGTTATTTCTTAGTAAAGAATGTCCTTTCCCATGGGTCATTGCATATATTATATATGTCATTATGCCATTGCAGGATGAATGAGGGAGAAGCATATATTATATATTTCATTACGCTTTAAGGCTCAACCATATGCCCCACCACCCCATAAGCATCAAGGAAGGCAGGTCACAGGTGAGGTTAGACCTTTCAAGTTCTTAAAATGGGTCCGCCTAGAACGAAGTACCCAAACCGTGAAGAGACCTTTCTTCTTCAAATAACGTCTACCTATAACCCCCCCAATGCCCCAGCCACCAGACAGGGCCTTTCAAAGGCTGGAATGAAGTACCGTACCGGCCGTATTGTCACTAAGGCCTTTGGCCTTCCTTGGCCCGCCTTGCCAAGCATACCTTAGTGTAAGTATTGACCAACACCCAACAGGGTCTTTCGCTGTATCAAATTTGAGGAGCCGAAAGGCTGCTCGACCATAAGGATGCCTTTAGTTTCTCAATTGATAAGGAGAGGATGCCCCCATTAGGGTGAGGGTGAGCCTGTCGAACTCTTGACCTATGGGAGAGGAACGAAGCCTCGACTAATAAGGACCCTTTAGCGGGCACACTATTCATATGGTGAGGAGAGGGCCCTTTTTTTTACTTATTTGAGAGGGGCCACCCAATAAGTAAATTGAAATTTATTGCTTGCTTGACGTTAGGAAAGCAAAGACCGGTAGGGGCTCTCAATCTAATAAGGCTGCCATCGATTTCTCGCTCGACCATAAGGGATGGAGTCACTCACTATTCATATGGTGAGGGTGCGTTAGCACACTCGACTGTCCAGGAGGTGAGGGATTTCTCACTCGACCATAAGGGATGGAGTCACTCACTATTCATATGGTGAGGGTGCGTTAGCACACTCGACTGTCCAGGAGAGGGTGCGTTAGCACACTCACTATTCATATGGTGAGGATTTTCTCGCTCGACCATAAGGATGCGCAAGCAGTCTCGACTATTAAGGAGAGGGCCGCCATCGCTGCCATCGAGAGGATCTTGAGATTAAAGACCAATGGGTTGCCATCGAATTCCCATAGGCCAATGGAGAGAACGTGAATTCTTAGCTAACTACCTACCTTATCAACCCGTAGGTAACGAAGCAAATAAGTAAACCCCCTACCCTGCTTTTTTCGAAGTATCCGGGGCCAAGGAAATAAGTACAAAAGGCCTTTCAAGGCCCTATTCTAAGTCAACCCTCCATCCATCTCCTTATCAACCCTGCTTGCTACACTTATTCTTTTCTGGGCCTTGGCCCGAGGCATTAAGTCGTTAGGCCAGGGAAATACGTATACTTCGTTCTAGGCGGACCCATTTTAAGAAGAAAGGAAGGTAGGTCCTTTCATTTCAAGAAGGTCAATACTTCGAAGAGTAAGGCCTTAAATGAAATTAAAGGATATCTTATTTGATTATGGCCTTGAAAGGTTGGTTTTCACTGGGTTGGGATCGGGCTGGAACGGGTTCAACCTTTTACTTACTTGAATGGGGCGCAGTGAGGGGAAGGTCATGAAAGGAAGGTAGGCCCTTAATTGACTTATTTGGTCGGGGGCCGGTCAAGATTTCGCTTGCTCACCCTCTCGATGGCAGCCCTCTCCCTTACGGTCGAGCGAGAAATCCCTCTCCCTTATGGTCG
>APFE030035776.1:40283-67102 GCA_000404065.3 Pinus taeda
AAGGTACGAAGTTGCTTTCCCACTGAGAGGAAGGAAGATGGAAAGATCTGAATATTGGATCAACCCTACAGTGGATTGATGGATCACATGGGAGAAGGATAGCTCTTGTAATTAAAATTCGGGTGAAGAGCTCAAGAACTGGAAAAAACGATTGCATGAAGTATCATCGTTGTGCTTCAATAGGTTCACCAAATCATTGCGATGTATATCCACCGAGGTATGCAATTTACCTTATTGTAATGGTTTAGAGGATGTCAATTTATTTCTAGAAAAATTTGAAAGGGATGTACCTGAGTAAGTCGGTTCCAAGTGCTAGACATCATGTTGCGAGATACACCTGCGAATTGGTGGGGCACACATAAGAATAGTTTTGCAGATTGGAAGGAGTAACGAAGAATGAAGAAGTTGAGGTTTGGGTATGCTAATACCCGCATTAAGGAGAAATACACAGGGAAGGATCCTTTGCGTGAGCACTTAGCTCATTGGAAAAAGGGATGGGGAGAAGAATCGCAGCTAGAGTGGGTTCATATCTTCTACCACACTTTGGATACAATCCCCATGAACTGGTATCTGGAAATAAAGTACGACACAGAATCGCAGAATGGGATGTTTTGAAATTAAGTTTTTTGCTAACGTTTAGCTTTGAATATGGATTTGAATGTATATATGAGGCATTGCAGATAATCAAAGCTGCTATATTGCAAATGCCTAAAGAACCGTTTGAATGGGTACAACTTGATTGGGGTACGCAGCTACACCATGTGCTTGAATGCTACAATGTAACTGTGGAGGATGGTGAAGAAGACCCCAGGAACATTCACATTCCTAAGTCTGAAAGGCAACGCAAAGTCAAGGGACCTAAGGTAGAAATCCCTGATATATCAAAGCCTTTAAAGACCAAGCGGGTGAATATTGGATTAGAAGCGCGGGTGGTGAAATTCGCGACCATAGGAGACTATTGGGATGAAGATACAATATATAAGGTCGTGGATCTATTGTGAGAGTATCAGGACTTATTTCCTACCAAGTTCTTTGATCTAAAATGGATAGTAGGGGATGTAGGAGTCATGGAGATCACATTGAATGCAGATGCAAAGCCAATGAAACAACGCCCCTATTGATTAAATCCCAAGTATAAGGAAAAAGTGCACAAGGAACTAGATAAGACGCTTGAAGCTGGGATCATTGAACCTGTTGAAGAATCATACTAGGTTAGTCCTATGGTGGTTCAAGAAAAGAAGATAGAGGGTGAAATTTGGATATGCGTAGATGTAAGGAAGTAGAATGACGCATGTGTCCATGATCCATTCCCTATGCCATTCATAGATAAGGTCTTGGCGAATGTTGGAGGACAAGAAGCATATTCATTCACAGATGGATTCTCAGGGTACCATCAGATCAAGATCGTGCCATAGGATCAAAGTAAGACCACCTTCACAATTGAGTGGGGTTGTTTTCAATATACAATGATGCCTTTTGGGCTGAAGAATGTGCCTGCAATCTTCTCGCAAGTAGTAATTGTGGCTTTCAAAGAGTTTATCCATAAATTTTTGGAGGTCTGCTTTGATGACTGGACAATGTTTGGATTGGTAAAATTCCATGTTACAAGTCTGTGCCTCATGCTAGATACATGTCAAAAACATCAAATATCCCTTAACTTGAAGAAATGCATATTCTGCGTACCTTATGGGATACTCTAGGGCCATGTGGTTTGTAAGCAGTGATTGATGGTAGACCCTGGCAAGATTGCAATCATCGTTAATTTGGAGACCCTGCAGAATGTTGAACATTTGCATGCCACATTGAGCCATACAAGGTATTATAGGAAGTTCATCAAGGTGTGTGCACAAATAACTGTTCTAATGGAGAAAATGTTGAAAAAGGATGCAACTTTTTCCTGGGACAAGGATTTCCAAAAGATTTTGGACATTTTGAAAGAGAAAATGTTCATCGTGCCCATTCTAGTGTTCCCCGATTGGAAGAAGGAGTTCCATGTTCATGTAGATGCTTCCTGTATCACACTAGGAGTTGTGCTGATCCAACCAGGTGAAGGAGATGTTGACCATCCAATAAAATTTGCAAGTAGGAATTTTTCTAAGGCAGAAAAGAACTATTCAACCACAAAGCATGAAGGTTTGGCAATGGTGTATTCATTGCAGAAATTCAGGAACTGTCTGTTGGGTGAACACTTCAAGATGTATACAGATCATTCTACTATGAAATGCTTGGTCAACAAGCCTATGTTGGGTGGGAGAAGATTTGCAAATGGTTTTTGTTGTTCTAGGAATATGATTTCAAAGTAATTGTGAAGCCAGGGTCCCTGAATGCTAGTCCAGATCACCTATTGTGCATTGAGAATGGAGATGAGCCTATGATTTTGGAGGAAGGCTTTACCGATGCACAACTCTTCACGTTTCACGTCGTAGATGATCATTTTGCAGATATAATTGAATTTTTGTCTACCGGTATCGCCCCATAAGGATATTTGATGCAACAGAAGAAGGAATTGGTGGTTAGAGCTACCGATTTCTCTATTATTTTCAGACACTTATACAAAATATGATATGATGAAATACTATGTATGTATGTTCTAGAGTACTAGCGAAAAAGTATCCTTGCAGAAGCCCATGGAGGAGTAGCAGGAGGACATTATGCAGGAAGAGAAACTACACAAAAGATCCTACACACAGGTCTTTGGTGCTCAACTGTGCATAAGGACTCCAAAATATATTATAGGGAATGCAATGTCTTTCAGAGGATGAGGAGACCATCGCAAAGAGATGAATTTTCATTGAATCCAAGGGTAGCATTTCAGGCATTTGATAAGTGGGAAATAGATTTCATGGGACCAATACAACCATTGGGAAATAAGACAGGGGCCAAGTATATCATTACCACGACTGAATATTAACGAGGTAGGTGGAGGCACAACCTATAAAAGATTGCAACACTCTTACTACCACGAATTTTATCTTTGAATATATTTTTTCTCGTTTCACCTGCCCTGAGATTTTAATGAGCGATAGGGGCACACACTTCTTAAATGAAACAATTGCTATGCTAATTCAGGAATTGCAGGTATATCATCAAAATATTAAGCCTTATTACCCTCAAGCGAATGGCACGGTAGAATCCTTCAACAACATTTTGGAGAGTTCTTTGACAAATATTTGTAACGTGAAGAGGAATGATTGGGATGTGCGCATACTTACAGTCCTTTGGGCATACAGGACTACTTGCAAGAAGTTGACAGGACAAACCCAATGTAGATTGGTGTATGGGTAGGAGGGTGTAATGCCCATGGAATATAATGTGCCAAGTTTATGCATTGTAATAGTAACAAACATGGTTGATCGCGATACCATGGAAGAATGGCTCACACAGCTCGTTGAGTTCGAAGAGGATCTCTTCTTGGTGGTATTTCATCAGCAGGTGCAAAAGGACCTTGAAAAATCATGGCATGATCGCCATATCAAGCAGCACACTTTTAAGATTGATGATTTAGTGTTGCTATATGAGAGTAATTTCACAAAGTTCCTAGGAAAATTTCAGATGCATTGGTTGGGGCCATATGCTTTGAAGGAAATCACAGATAGAGGTGCATTTCAGCTCGTGAAACTGAGTGGGGAATTATTTCTGAGAAAATTCAATGGGAGTCTATTGAAACTATATAAGGGTGATCCCGCCCATGCACAATGACTATATGATTGCAGAATAGTCTTAGTACTCCAGGTAGCTGTAAGGAAGTACGAGACTTTAAACTACACTACCTGAAAGTTAGAAAGGAAATGTGAAGGGGTTGCCCGACAAGATGAAGGATGGTGTTGAAGGAGCTGTGCAAGGTGGGTGGGCCTCATGCAGCCTGGCCAAAAAGTGACCGTTGGAAGCACTATAGCTGATTCGATGGAGAATTTTCAGTTGAAAGGAGTGGGGGGGGGGATTTAAGATGCAGATCTTTGTAAACCTGCTGCAAGATGTGCATTAATGACCAGGAATTGGAGGGAATGGTTGGATTTGAATTCAAGTTGGTCCATAAATATGAAATACCACTCCTCATTCAAACACTTTTCTTCCTGAGAGTTTTCCTTAAGAGTTTTCGCCTTGATTTGCACCAAGAATAGTGTTATATGTCTCAGCCAAATTGGGAGGAACTGTTTTCACGACCAGTTAGAAAACTTGCATGAGTACATATGAAAGAGCTTCATTGAGAATATGGTTGAAACTCACCCAGAGATGGAGACAACCCTATCTGACTAGGCACTAGTCGAACCTATATCTACCAGATTTCCTACTACCGCGCCTAGCTCTCCAAGGCCTAAACGGTACACTTCTACAAAGTAGAAGAAGCCTCAGAAAGTGTCGGTGTGGCAATCACCAAGGAAAAAATGATAGAAATCCACTAGAAGGGAAAAATGGATAAGTCTAAACAACCGATGGAGCCAATGCATCTAGTTGAGGAAGAACTGTGTGGAGGAATAGAGGAACTTGATGCAAAAGAGGTTGAACCAATAACTAGGCTACTGAAGTACATACCACCTAGAAAACCCACGACGAAAGTGCCCAAATATCTGAACAATGTGAAGTTCATGGTTTCCACACTACTGTTGCTAGAGAATGTGTTGTTCCAGGGCCCATTGTTGGGTCAGATATCAAATCTAAAAATGGAGGATTGTGACCATGTGAAATTCCCTCAATTAGTGCCAAGTAAGTACCTCAAGGAGGTCTATTATGAGGATTCAGGCATTACGCACCTTGAACTAGTGAACTGGGTGGTTGGAGTTGGGGGCACAGGGCTCATAAACATGTTGTGGGTGTCACACTTTAGTCGCACTAACATTACCACTTTCTGTGCATGCCAATTGCTGATGCTAGTGCACAATGGGTGTCTCTAAATGGGAGAACCCATCCTAATCAAAGACATGCTGATCCACTAAATAAAATTGTTGCCATGCCAAGGAGTGGACCCTGTGGAGGCTTTCATCAGATAGTCACAGGAAAAGAAGTTGGTAAATGAAATGAAGGAAAAATTTGGTCTAGTCAAGAAGTGGCAAGGATACTCTATTCAAAAAATTTCAGATGGTGTGGTGTATTTTGCTACATAAATCTTGTCTGAAAAGATCATGAGAAAGTGTTGCGTCGATGAAGTATCGACACCAATAGTTTCTTTGGCTACGTAATGCGTGTAGGGAGTCCGGTATAACTCGGCTCAATATCTATGCGAGGAATTTTTGGAGGACTGTAGGGACGTCGAGGATGAGGTCAAGGCATTTCATTACGCCCGGTTTCTGCTGTTGATTGCTTTAGTGGTGTGGAGGATGCCCAAAGAGAGTCAATTCCATCAACAAGACTCAAACCTGCTAGAGATCGTGGCATTTTCTTCGTTGTGGGCTATTAAAGACCTCGTGCAGATCATGGAGATGAAAATATTTTGGGTGTTGTTCGAGATGGAACTCAAAACGGTTATCAACCAATGGCCAAGGATGTCACCCATCTTGTACATGTAGTATGCTCACATTTTTTACTTTAAGGAAGATTTCCACAATCTACATATTTGTGCAAAGAAGGATGCCCGGGGCATATGGCACAAGTTACTTTACTTGGTTGCCAAGGAGGATATATCAGGGGTCATTAGCAAGTGACCAATTGATTGGCTCACCCCTTCCTATGCCGGTGTAGGTACCAGCATGACTGTTGAAGGTTCAGCAGCGTAGACCATAGTCGGAGAAAAGAAAAATTAACCACAGAAAATTGCGCGAGAAAAGGATGCGCAGAAGAAAGAAGTTGTTGCGAGGGAGAAAGAAGTTACTGCAAAAGAAGCAATGACCAAGAAAAAAGAAGTAGCATAGGGAAAGACTACGTCACAAGCTACCATTGATGTTAAAGAGTCAAACCCCGAGCAAACATAGGGGGAGGAAGAGACCAAGGTGGAAGAAGAAGGGGGCGCAGAGTTGGGGTCCCCTTTTGTGGTCAAGCAAAGGAAGAAGAGGACTTCCACAGGGTAGCACAAGAAGAAAAAGTCTGACAGATCAACAGATGTGATGCCTTTGGTCCTCAAGGAGGGGGACTTAGACAAAATTGGGGATGTGGTATGGGATGCGACAATAAACCTCATGAGCCATTTTGAAGCACAGTACTAGCTGTAACTCAGCAAGATTCAACATGGCCTGAGGGATTTGAAGGTACAAACAAGTTTGATACAAGTGAGCATGGGACAGGCAAACAGGAAGCAAGCGAGCCTGAATCAAGCGAGCGGGTCCATTTTGGATGCTAAAATCACTATGGATCTCTGCATCGTACCACTGCCAGACAAAGAATCTTAGTCTTAATTTGGTCACATTACCCATTCAGACTCTGCACGGGCTACACAAAGGGGTGTTAGACGAATTAGGGATACGAGAGAAATGCGCCTTGCTAGTGATCAGTGAAGTCAATACCAATAACCAGGAATTTTTTTAGGAGAAGGAATGGACCCTTAAAGAAAAAGAAGAGATCACAGCCTGAAGCCAATAGTTGGAAGCAGCAATTGAACAAGCCTACAATGAGCTTCCAAAGCTCAAGATTCCAGCAGAAGCAGCCTCCATGGAGAAGTTTCAAAAGATGGTTGTTGGTGAAAGAATCTAAGGATGAAATCAGATGAGTTAGGTTTGAGTTGCAACTACAAATATCATAATTACAATTAAAGTTGCTTCCCACTACCCCTCAAGAAGTCAAAGATTAGCGCAAAGCTTCTATTAAAGAAGGCATGGCTACCTTGGAAGATGCAGTCAAGGGATGCACTGAGATGTTTGAGCAGGCCATGGAGTTATGTACCTCACCGCAGGAGGATCCATCTCTACAAAAGATGAGCGTAGACATCAGGGAAAACCAACACCAGTTTGACAAGATCATATCAACAACGTAGACCTTAGCACCCATGCAAAGGTTCGCCAGATTGTAGGAAGGCAAGCTAATTCAAAATGAGATCAACGAGTCGCATCGCAAGGAAGAAATCATCTCTTCGAGGACATAGCCATGGATAGATGAAGCAATCTAGTTGACTCTGTTAGTGCACAACAAGCTCAAAGGAATGAAACAGACTCAAAGGACCATGGACCTTGCAGTTGAAGGCCCTACTACTAAAAAGCTGGTCAAAGAAGTGCAACAGGTTGTTACATAAGGAACAACAAAATTGCAGATTTTGAATATTGATTTCAGAGAGCTGTAGATGAATATCGAGGCACCACCATAGAGTGACTCGAGGAAAAGTCACCAAATTGTGTTGGGGGCTTGTTGGGACAGGGTCCCCTGGGGTAAAGTATGTAGTCAATTTTGATAATTATGTAAATTCTCCGCATTTTGAGGGAGGGGAGCATGAAGGTCATAGGAGTCAAAGGGGCTTTAGTCCCTTAGTTTGTTAGAAGCTAGGATGTTCTATGACCCGCCCGTGGTTCACGAACCGTGGTATTATAATGGAAAGAGCTATATAAAGATGTCTTAGTGAGTCATAGGAAGTCAGTCAATAATTGAAGATCATTGTATCAGAAAGTAGTATGAGGCAAGAAGGTGTGTTTATTGTACTTAGGCGAAGGGGAAGGCTCTTGCTACTGTGTGCACAGAGAGGTAAGTCTACATGCTGAGTGCACGGGTCCCTCCAGTTGTTTGTGAAGGGAAGAAGAATCTGTAACATAAAGATTATAGTAATAAAGATTGTTTTTGAAGCTATCCTTGTGTACTTGTCCCTTCATGTTTACTTATGCAATTTATGTGTATTCACTATGTTATCTGAATTTATATGAAGAAATGTTTAATTGATGCACTCTACTCAATTACTTGATATTATGAATGTTTAAAGTACTTCACGAAGGGTTAGAGTCTGTTTTAGTAAACTACTACAATTATCTGTATTTTAAGGGTTAGGGTTCACGAAGGTCATAAATAATCCCTAGAAGCCACGAGAACCCATCAGACTAACCTCTAGATGCAGAAACTTGGTTCTATCATCCCCCAATAATACTTTGAGTGAGATTGTAGCCTGTGCTATGCGGGTTGTTTCTGAAAGGGCCAACATTTTAAGATTTTGTTCGTTGGCACAACTAACTCTAAACCTCGATGGGGACCCCTCAAGCCAACAGAAGAAATTTCAGATTTAAAAAATCAGTTGGAGGAAGGAAGAAAAATTGAAAATGGAATGAGGAAGCAGCATAAGGAGTTGGAGGATGAGTGCCAAAATTTGAAGGATGAAGCAATTTCTGCAAGGAAGGAACCAGAGAGGTTCAAATCTAGTGCTCAAGCATCTACAAGAAAATTAGAAATTGTTGGAGCAGCTAGTAGTAGCATGGAAAATGAGAACCGACAATCATGTAAGAAGAAGAAGAATAAGAGAAGGACGACAAAGAAGAAAAATAGAATTGGAAAAGGTTACAATTGTGGAGTACATGGACATATAGTAGCAATTTGCAATAATGAAGAATTAAATCCCTCTCATCAAAAGGAACATCCAAAGGAGAAACTATATCAAGCAAGCATGCAAAGAAAGATCACCATCATTCAGGTATGATAATCCATTTTATGGTTATTGTCTCTCATGCAATGATTTTTTCCATAGGGCTATTGACTATAGGGCACATGCAAGGAATGAAAAGTAGATCAACAAAATATATGAAGCTATTCCTCTATTCCTTGGTCACATAAGATGTTTTGAGTGTGACAATATTGCCCATATGGCTAAGGATTCCAAGCTTCCCATGCATTATAGGAGATCTAATCAAAGAGAGGAGAATATGCAAGGCCAACCACAAAAGAAAAAGAAGGATCTACAGATGAAAGTTTAGAGGAGAAAACAAAAACAAGGAACTCCCATCAGAAACTGAGGCCTCCATGGTCTCAAGGGGGGCATATGGTTGCATCATGAGTTGCATGTAGATTCTTAGATGTGTAGCCATATCTTGAAGAGTACATGAAGACAAATCCACATATTGTAAGAGACGCATGAGATTAGGGGAATTCATAAGGTTTGAAGTGTTATTTCCAGTTTTGTTCTATTCTTATTCCAGTTTGATTTTAGTTGTATCAGCCATGTACATCTATTGACAGTTTTGGAGGAGCTATATGTTGGGATTTTATTGATGCTAATGAAGACATTTTTAGCCTTGTATTCTTATTCACATGATTATGATGTGATGAGGGGATCATACTTTAGGGGGAGCATTTGTGCTTCCAAATGGATCTATAAATTGTTAGCATTGAGGTGGTTGTTGTGCATATATTTTTTACTTTGATTTGTTGCAGGGAATATTTTTTTGTTGTTGCTTCCATATAGGTGCAAGATCATATGTTTGAATGACATAATTTGTGTATTTCCTTTGATATATCTCATGCGTTGTCATGCACATGTAGATTCCATGGAAATAAGATGATATGATTAATCTAAAGTATGCGTATTATTGCTTATGTCCTCTAGCTCTAGATGTATGATACATGTTGTTGTTGATATGTATTTGTATGGTTGAATAATATGTTGCTATTGCATGAAGAGAGAGTATGGTGCTACCTATGATGTGTTGGATATTCATATGTTTGGGTCATGATTATTTATATTTCTTCTCATACGTAAAGAGAGTGTGTTGAAGACATGAGGTTGAGGAGAAAATATATATGTGATGTTGATGGTGCTATATTGAAAAATTATTTATCATTGTTGTTGCTTCATGGATTAGTGCTCTGCTATTACTGCTCGGTTGCACTGCATGTATTGGTCCCTACGCTACAAGTGTTGTTGTTGTCGCTTGTTAATTTACTACTCTGTATTTATGTTGATGATACTGTATGCTTCCAATTGTTGAGATTCATTGATGTTTAGTACATTTATATTGAGGATGTATATGCTTCTTCTCTGACATATTACTATGTTGCTACTCTCAATTGAATTTGTTGCTAATGCACATGTGGAGCATGGTGGTGGTTACTAATGGTTATCATGACTTTGCAAAAGGTTCTTCATTATTGAGATGGTGATGGCCAAGATGTTGAGTGGCCATGCATTAGCATATGATGTTGTCAGTACCTCTATTACCACTACTACACATGGAGAGCTTATGACATTTCTCATGGGGGCCTTATGCTTGATGCACGTGCCATGTATTACATCTTTACTTCTGCTGATATATGGAGAGTACATCTTTGCATGGAGGCCATGTATTTCATGTTATATCATGTATTGGACTATACATAGATGAGAACGCATTTATGTATATTCGTGTTGGCATATTTATCATAAAGAGACCCATGGTGTCTAGTATGTATTGTAATATGTGTCAATTAGATATGCATGGACTAATGGGTGTCATTTATTATCTTGCATACCATTAATTTAGCCACATTACATTGGGTGCGTGATGTAAAATTGGGTTCATAGAAGTTTTGGTTGATGATAGGTGTAAAATAGTCATATTTTAGTATTATGTACTTGTCACAACCATGTATTTTCTCCATGTAGCATTGTATTCCATGGTACTTTATTGCAAATCATTGTATATC
Source organism: Pinus taeda (assembly GCA_000404065.3). Taxonomy (NCBI): domain Eukaryota; kingdom Viridiplantae; phylum Streptophyta; class Pinopsida; order Pinales; family Pinaceae; genus Pinus; species Pinus taeda. The sequence continues at coordinate 50,799 of APFE030035776.1, forward strand.
ATAGTGGTGTAGTGAATGGTGTTGCTACAGCAACAGAGAGATGTGATTGTAGCTTCATTACATGCTTAGGGGGAGCATGTTTAGTTTTCAGAGATTGAATGGCATTGGCTAGAGACTTGCTAGTAGTTGGTTTCCTTGTTTTACATGCTTATCTTACAGGAGATATTTTTTTAGTTTCATTGACATGGTATTGTGTATGATAGGGGGGGTCATATTCTCATCCGACGTAGTATGGGCATTGTTTCTTTAGTGTTGGTATGGCCCTTTTCCATTGATGTCAAAGTGGGAGAGAATTCAGAGTGCTATAGCTTTAGAGTTCGATATTCTATGGAGATCAACATCAGGTGTTGGAGATCGGATTGAGATTGACATCAATGCCAAAGGAGGAGCTTGTTGGCATTGTATTGTTGGCATTGATATCAACATGGTTATGGTGCTACTCGCATATGCTTATGTCAATTTGATGATGATGTGTGACGAGTGCTTGGTTTGTTGAAGTGTTCAACTAGTTGGTTTTTTTGGTTGGCATTGATGTCAACTTGGTTATGCTTACTTGCCATAGGTTGATGTTGTTACATATGTTAAATGACTTGATTTTGTTGTTGTGGGTGTTTGATATGCTTCTACTTGTGTTGGAAGCATTGGAGTTGCTACTACATGTGTTGGGATGTTTCTACTTATGTTGGAGGTGCTTCTACAAGTGCTAGAGGCAGTTGGATGACTTGATGTTGTTGTTCTTGTAGGTGTTGGAGATTCTACTATATGTGCTAGAGATGTTGCTACATGTGTTGAAGGTGTTTGGATAGGTTGTTATTACTTTTTGAGGAGCTGGAGGTGTTGGTCATGATGAAGAGTTTGGCAGACTAGAGCTTGCATGTCACCAACTTGTTGCAAAAGTTATTTGCCAATGTCATCAGCTGCAGACTTTGTCACAGAGGCTTGGAGGTGTGTTTTGGAGTTGATGAAGGTGTCCAAGAAGTTTGGCAGAGATTTGGCTTGAATTGGTTTGAGTTTTCTTATCCTCTGTCACAGTTGCATGACGACAAGTCTGTGCATATGACTAAGAGGCTCCAATCATTGGGAATCAGGTACATGCATGTGCCCAATCGAGATCTGCTAGTGTTGTGCCTGCAATTGTGGCCTAAAGCATGTTTTTCTCCACATTCCTCAAGTGCTTATTTATTTGTTTTCTGGTTTTTCTTGTTCAAGACCCATCATGTAAAGGTCGAAAAAAGGTTAATTATCATCTATAATGTGATTAACATTGACAAAATCATTCATGAAGTGGAGTTAATGGATTGATCAAGTTAATAAGCTCAATCCAGATCAAATCAAGTGTAAAAATAAAGTTTGTGGAGCTCAATAGTTCTTGGTAATTATTGAGTTGAGAACCTTAGTTCATTTAAATGTTAGAGGAAGTTCAATGATAGTTGGTTGATTCTCTTGATATGTTGAGTGAGTGTGAGAATGGAGAATCATGTGCAAGTTGTGAGAGTTGTGTGATGCATATTTTCTGAAGCAATTTGTAGGTGTTGTAGCAGTTAGCTGAAGTATGCTTCATCCAACATTTTGTGTAAAAAGTGAGGAGGTGAAATAGAGTTTGATTGCAGGAGAACTTGGAGATTTCTCTCTCCTAGTTTATTCTCCAGTTTATTGTTTGTGTGCAATATTCATTTGAGAGCAGTTGTACTTGATGTAGAGAGGGTATTAGCTTATGTGATGATCAAATTATTTTATGTAGTGTGTGGTGAGATTTTGATGTACTCTGTGGTGTAGATTTGGGTTTTGATTGTGTTCTTTCAAGCATGGAAAATTTTAGGGGCTAATATTTGCAGGTGGGCTAATTTTCCATCCTTTTTCCAAAAGAAAGCTTCACCAATTTCCATTTTTTTTTTTTAACTATTCGCCCACATTTTTTATATTATAAAACTATTTACCTTCAAAATCACCAAAATTATATCTACTAATATAAAATCATTAGAAATACAAATTAAAAAAAAAAAAAAAAAAAAAAATATTGCGAAAAATTTTACAATTTACATATTAGGGAGTATTAAGATTCCAAGGTTTCTAAACTTTAAGTTAAACTTCCACCCTTAAAATTTTCCTTGCTTTCAAGATATGTTGTTGTGGTGTTCATGTTGCGCAATTCTTGGTTCCATCTTGAAAAAGGTATGAAATGAGAACCAATTAGAGAAGTGGAGTTGGAGGAGTCTGGTGAATTCAATATAAGTGAGCAGATTTCTCAATCCAATGGTAGTTGGATAGTTTGGAAGAAACTGGGTGATGAATTCTTGAAAAAAAAAACAATGGTGAGAAAAAAAAAACAAGTATACCCAGAGATTTTCCCCAAGATCCCAAAAATCGGGACTACCAAATTGATTTTTCATTATATTCATTTCGATGTTACAATACATATATATACATGCCAAAGCATTCATAGACCCCAATCCATTAACCTTGGGTTAGAACATAACTGTAGTTATCTTGACCGGATTTACAAAATACCATGGGAAGAAAACCATCATGACCAAAACCATGTGCAAAACCTATGCACAAAACCATAGGAAGCCCCACCCACCATATTTGGGTCCACCACCAATCCTTGGTTCTGCCCAGTTATTATTGGGTATACTTTTACTTCTTCTTCTTCTTCTTTTATTTTTATTTATTTTTTTATTTTTTTACTTTTTTCGGGCCGTTGTCTCGGACCCCATGTAGGGGGGGGCTACTTCCCTGTTAGGTCTCTATACTACTAGTGTAGCCCATTATTTTTATTAGTGAAACCACCTTATTGTATTGTTGTGCCCATGTAGTCCCTGTATTGTTATTATTGTGCCCCATAGAAGCCCACTATTGTTATTGTTGTGGCCTTACAATATTATTGTTATGTCGTCTCTGATTATATTGTGACCCTTTAGACTCATATATAGAAAAGAGCTCTTGTCATTTGTATCATGGAAGAATTGTTCATTTGTGTAATGTAAAGGAGGTTGTTCCCTCGAAGAGGGTTTTTTTGAAGTCTTTGATCTATCTCTTCTTCTATTTGTGAGCTAGTTTCATCACATTTGGTATTAGAGCTTTGGATTCTAGGGTTTCGCTACTTCAAACAGGTCATCATGGAATTTTATAACCATTTTTATACAAAGTTTCAGAAGCTTAAAATAAAACCCATTTGATTTTCAATCATTATGCACCTTGTGTCCAAATTTCAGATCTAGTATCACTATACTTTCGGAGATATGACCTGAGAAAATTAGGGTTTTTTCAGGCTCCCGAATTCCATCTGAAACAGGTGACCATGGGAAAATCGTCATAACTTTATGTCTAAGTATTGGATTCAAATTTTGTAAAATGTGACAAAAATAGGATATACTGTAGTTGTTTGGGTATCGTTTTCAAGGTTGAATATCGAAAAAATATCATGTGGAACTTCATACAAGTTTTCACTACTAAACAAGTATATAATCAGGTCATTGTGGGAGATTATGCATAACACTTTCTTGAAGAATCCAATATCGATATGACCTGTGGGGTTAGAAAGAGGACTCAGATGGCTACCAAATGACAAAATTTCATAACTTGGAGATTTTATGTTACATAGTTACAGGAGTTTCAATATTGAGCTCCTAAAAGCAAGAAAAATAGATATGAGGAAGTTTGATGGCAAGGATTCAGTAACTTGGATACTACAGATGCAACAATATTTTGATCTACATGATGTGAAACTGTTACAAAAGGCACGTATTGCATATTTATATATATAAATGAATCAATTTTTATGGTATAGAGGGCTTTGTTCTCGTAAACCACTTGTCACCTGGTCATTTTTCACGAATGAAATGATAGCACATTATCAGGATACAAAGAGAAACACCTTCTTTATCCAATTGATAAATCTCAAACGAAAGGTTTCAATGGCAAAGAACAATGAGGACTTCCAAAAATTGAATATAAGGGTAAATGATATTCCAAATAAGTAGATGATTGATGTCTTCATAAGGACTTTAAAGGATAACATTCAACATGAGATTCGTCTTTGGGAACTTGATTCATTGGAGAAGGCATTTAGGTTGGTAAGAAAAATTGAAAGAAAAATTATGGAAACAAGGAATCCTACCACTCATAATTATAAAGATGGAAGTGTTATTTCTCCTATCCTTCCCCAGCCTACAAGGTTGACACCACAACAATTGGAAGAAAAAAGAGAAAAATGGCTTTGTTACAGTTGTGATAAAAAATACGCTAAAAGTCATAACTATGCTAAGAAGAAATTATTTTGCATAGATTATGAAGAGGAGGAAGATAAGGATCAAGAAATGAAAAAAGAAGAGGATATCCACCAAGAACCAACCCCAAAGAAATAATGAATGAATCTGACCATATCTTGTAATGCATTAGCACTTTATGGAACACTTTGGCACAAAATCAAATGGAACAATAGTCAGATCAACATTGCGACGAAAGAAGTTTTGATGGAGGCAACTGGGTATCTTTATGGCTACAACCATACAAACAGATTTCCCTCAAGCAAGCTAAGAAGGATAATAAATTATCACCAAAGTACTATGGTCCTTACAAGGTGTTGCAAAAGATTGGTACTATGACATACAAATTGGAGCTTCCTGTATCTTCCCGAGGGCACCCAATTTTCCATGTTTCATGCTTAAAGAAGGTTATAGGTGACAAGCTCCCAGTTCAAAAAAAATTATCAGAACTTGACGAGGAAGAAAAAATCATATTGGAACATGAAATGGTCATGGAATCAAGATCTCGATAGATACAAAATCGAACAATTTCATAATATCTAATCAAGTGGAATAACTTAGTCGTTGAAGACTCCACATTGGAGGATGGTAATTTTACGCAGAAGCTTCCAGAACTACTCAATCTTTGAGGAAAACACTTTTTTGGAGGAGAGGCACATGTTAGGTTCCTATACTATTAGTGTAGCCCCTTATTGTTATTAGTGCAACCCCCTTATTGTATTGGTGTGCCCATGTAGTCTCCGTATTGTTATATCAGCTCTAGTTATATTGTGACCCCTTAGACTCCTATATATAGAAAGGAGGTCTTGTCATTTGTATCATGAAAGAATTGTTCATTTGTGCAATGTAAAGGATGTTGCCCCCTTGAAGAGGATTATTTTGAAGTTGTTGATCTATCTCTTCTTCTATATTGTGATATGGTTTCATAACACCCCCCTGCAAACCCCCAACACGGGGGGCTTCTGCCACCCTTGTTGCGCCTGATGCAATGTACAACAACAACTTCTAGTAGTGGAAAGAATATAACACATACCCAAGCAAGTATCGATTGTCATGGTAGCTTCGAGCAGATGGTAGTTTGTAGATCGACATGAGAAATATATATCTATTTGATAGTAGCCAGTTGTAACTCTATGTAAATAATTTGCTTAGCCTAATGAATATTTGAGCAGTGCAATACCATCGCATGGTTTTTTTCCATGGAGAGGGTTTTCCACTAGAAATATCAGTGTCCATTGTGTTGATCGATTTCATGTTTTCATGTTTATATTTGATTCTATGATCTATGATTTTTTGTTTCAGATTATGCATGATTAAAGAATAACAATTTGGAGACATATTTATAAGTGCATTCACTACTGATTCACCCCCATTATAAGTAGTGATCTAATTTTCGTCATCTCTCCCTTACATTCTTAATCTCTACAACAACAAAACTATATCCATAACCCAATGAGAATATACACACGACAATCATTAAATATATATGTGTATATATTCATTTCCTATGCATAATAATAACATACATATCACAAATCATTATTCTCATGCTTTTCATCAAAACTTGAAAATAGACCATATGTCAGAATGACTTCATCAAGCTTTGATATTCATCAATCAACCAGTAGAAATGACCATATTAAGAAACAAGAAGCAATATTAATCAGGGTTCATTTACTCAGATGTTATACAATATTGTTTAGAATCATATTCATGTATGTATGCATTATTTAGGAATACAAGCAACATACCTATCTCAGGAAAATTAATTATTAAACCTTGTATGCAACAAATACAACATTGTATGCAAATATCAATACTCATTTCTACAATCAATAAAGTGCCCTAAACCTTACTCTCTAGACTCATAGGCTCAACAAAATCAATCCATCTCATCCAATTTCACTTAGACATATTAAGAAAACAAGATCACAAAGTTGATGCTATAAGACTTCTTTCATAACTATTTCTCTTCAATAGTCAATGATCATTAGACTCTATAAGATAAAACATCTAATCTTTGCCATAAAACTTCCTTCAATCCATATTATATATGTGCATTGGTCATTACTGCATAGAAAATTAATATATCAAGCAATATTATAGGTTAGCAAAGAAATATAGACCATACACCATATCAGAACATTCATATATATAGAATACTCAGTATCTAACCACCACAACACATGGATAAAGATTCGTTAGTCATTGCAAATAACAAATCTATCTCTACCTCACACTATCTCCTTAATCTGCATATGATCTACACACCCATCTAATATTCAATCCTTGCACCCTCATGCACACTTGTTCCATAACAAATCACAAAATAATTTCTTAAGTGCACACTTACAACCTCACATCTCCTTGTGTATAGGATTTGAGGTGTGACCATGTCGCATAAACCCATTGATTACCATGGGAAAAATCCATGGAATGATCCTGTGGTATTTTATTTTGTGCACTAAGCATCATGTACTCGACTCATGTTCTTAATATTTTCGTATGCACATGCTTTTATCTTATAGTAGTGTATGTATCAAAAACTTCATATTCTTCAAGCTACAGACCTTTTCCATCCTCCTGCAACCATTTCAAAGCATGTGAAACCTTTTACAACACCTTTACGATCATTAATAATCTTGCATCTCCTCTCTAGGCAAATAATTTTTTCACACTTACCAACTGTGTCAAAGTGCAACAAGATCATCATGATGACATAATGTGACAAGGTCATGAACCAAGTTGACATCTATGTTGACATTAAGGAAAACACATTAGCCATAATGCCAACCATTTCCACCTTTGGACTTGATGTCAACCTCTTGCAAAACACCAAGTCCTTCTCTCCCCCTTTGACATCAAGGGAAAAGAGCAGAACCAAGCTAAGAGAAGTACTCGCCGTGAAATTCTCAACACTATAAATCTGATCTTCTGATAAAAAATAATGTAAAACAAGGAACTTAGTTGTAATACATGTCTCTAATTGATGGACGCAACCCAACTTGGTTTAGATTTCAGAAAAGACTCCACATTTTGGGGATCGGAGCACACAGTGGAGCGTACAACAGAGCACGCAACAGAGCAGTGGAACGCGAAGTGGACTACATAGTGGACTACTTGGAATATATCGTGTGGTGTAAGGGCTTCGGGGTGGGTCAAAGCCCCTCCTTTTTGTAAAAGTGCACTATTTTTGTAAAGGGTCAATGGTTTTGGACCATAGTAGCTTGTTTTAGGGAGTCCATGGTATTTGATGATGTAACCCTCGATGTAATACTATATATAGGGTAAAGTAATAAAGAAGAGAATCATCTTTATGATTCATATCAGTGTTATGGTTATATTATTGTGATTTGTAGTTTTGTAGCAATGAAGAGGCTCTACGGCTGAGTGTATAGAGGCCTGAGTCTACAGCTGATCAGGTGCTCAAATTAGGATAAAAAATCAAAGTGTCAGAATCTTGTTAAACTTAACTTTAGATCAAAGAGCTCCTCATTCTAATTCCAATGGTGTGAGTGACACTCAAATTTGAGCTCGTATGCAGAAGTTAGAGAAAGTCAAAGTTCAGGTTTGACTTTCTCACATGGCAATATTGGATGATGTGGCATGTTTCATCAGCGAATCGGGAAGTTCCAAGTGGAAGGTTACCATTGGTCCCCGCATTTCACAAATCGCATATCGGAGGTTGGCCGACATTAAAAATCGGCCCTAGAGCAAGACAAGGAGCGATCTGAGAATCGCATTCAAACATCGGCGAACAGAGGTGTTACAGAATCAACCTCGACAAGTTTGGGTTGCGATGTGATATCGCAATTGCGTATCTCAATATTATAGGTCCTGCATATGTATAAGACCACTGGTTTTCCGCTAATTGCAATATCCCGAATGCAATAAGGTTAGGGTGCAGTTTAAAGTCCCGTCGGGTCTATCGTATTACACTCACACATTGCTCGCCTTGTTCACAGACCATAAGCCCTTAGGACTCTACCAATTGCGATTTGTGATGGGCAGTTGATGCTGATCGATTATGGCCCACCACACGAAAAAATTCTTGCTCGTTTAGCAGATTTTTGGAGCGAAAATGCAGGTTCCTGTCTGATGTGGGGCAATTTGTGGAACAAATAGTGGGAAAACAAGGGGAAGTCATAAGTTATTCAATTTTTCACCAAATTGGTTGCAAAAAGAGGCTATATGGCCATTTTTGAACATTCTAAACTAATTGGAGGAGGTTTCAGAAGCATTGGACCATTGTAAACACAGATTTTTACACTTTTGGTCATAATAGAGAGGCCCAAGCCATTGGAATTTGGACCAAGGAGATGTAGCCCAAGAGGGGTGAACTTCTTTATCATGTGCTTGTTGTAATGTTTTTTTGATGATGTTTTGTACATGTTTATTCTGCTATTCAATTTCTGATTTGTGTTAAATTTATCATAAAATTAATATAAAAACTCTTCATTTCACTTGAAAAAATTCATGAATCCTTAAGAACAATGAAAGAATTTTGTTAACAATATGATGAAGATCTTAGCACTGCAAACTAATATTCTAAATCTGATCAATTTGATATCAAATCACTAGGTTTTCTTTGTGAAAGAAGGATTTAATTGTTTGCAATTTTATGTCATTCTTACAAGGTTAAAACTCAAAAGAGGTGAAGGAAAGATGGTTGGAAGCCCTAAAGTTGGATCAAGGGGAAGAAGAGCAAGGTTGCCACAATCTCCAACACCAGTTCAGCCTCAAGTTGTATTTGAGACTCCAGAGATCATGTCTCATGAAGGAGAACCTACAAACATGACAGAAGATGAGAAGACATTTAGAAAGGCTTTCTATGATATGAGAGATATGGTGAAGGTCCTCTATGAAGAGAGGAATACCAGGTTGCAAGGGGATAGTTCTAAACCTCTCAAAGGATAAGGCTCTTCAGGAGGAGGTAACGGAAAAGGATGTAATGGAAATGGAGAAAAACCTCCACACTCTCCACCATCTTCTTCATCTTCCTCTTCACAAGCATATTCACCCTCTTCCACTAACATAACCCTTACTCATACTCATCATCGTTATTCAAAAGGAACTAGTAAATCACCTTTTTAAAATTTTGATGTTAAATTTGAGTTGCCAATGTATAATGGTGAAGTGAATGTAGAGAAGCTTGATAATTGGATTCGTCGGTTGGAGGTCTATTGCAGGATTCGAAACCTTTAAGAGGATGACATAAAGATTCGGTTAGCTTCCTTGAGAATGGAGGGTGCAGCACAAGTATGGTGGGAATCAAAGACCTAAGAGGAGACTAAAGGACATGATAAGTGTTGGCATTATGACACATATTTGGCACTATGACATAGGTGTTGTCCTTGATGGCATCTCACTCAGATGACAGATCATAGTTCAGACTCTCAGAATGAAGAAAGAGAAGTATACGCAGATTCCTCATTGACCAAGACGTGTGTACACGTGAGTTCGCAGACCAAAAGGCACGTATGGCGTACACACGCACTTTCATGGAAGGAAAGGCACATACATGTTGGAAAACTTAGTTTTGGTCCGTGGTTTTTGGTCCATGGTATTTTGATCCATGGTATTGGTCCAAGGTATCCTGTCTGAAGTGTTGACCCCAGGTATTTGGTCCAAGGTATTGGTTCTAAGTGGTTTTGGTCCATGGTATTTAGTAAGGCCTAAGACTATAAAAGGAGGAGAAGATCATTAAGCAAAGGCACTCATGTATTGAATATCTAATGAAGACCAAGATCTATAATATAGTTTATTGGGTTATGGTGCACAACTAGACCTGAATCAAGGATGAACCTTAGCGCTTGAGGACAGATAAGATATAATAATGGGTCAAGATCTTAAAGCTTGAAGTGAAGTATCTTTGTGTGTTTTGATCTTTTATCTAAATAACTGGTGCATGTTGTAGACTATGAATATGATGATCTGGGTATAAATGAAGTCTAGAATTGTTGTAAAGATTAAATCATCATTTATAGATTTGTACGCAGGTTCACCTTAGCAAAAACACGTATACACGCTAGCTCTGCATATCAAAACAACGTATACATCTTAAAATTGATTTGCAGATCTGTACGTAGGTTCGCCTTGTGAAAAGTGTGTATGCATGCAAGTTCGACACATTGAAGTAGCTTATACCTCATAAAATATGCTTTAGCTAATTCTGGTTGCTGTTACAATGTTATGGGTCCTGGTTACTGTTTTTCGGTTACTGTATTCTTGTTACAACATTCTGAAAAGTGATTGATTGATTCAGTTGTGGTTGGTGCAAAGGAGATTGATTGTTGCAGATGTATTTGATGTTTGAATGATGTTATTGATGGATCCAGTCTGAAAATTTATGAAACGTGATCCCTGGAAGAAAAGAGAAGGTTGTAGCCTTCTGTAGGCCGGCACCTACGTACTAGTAAAAATATGAGCTAGTACAAGAGCTAGGGGGTTGTAGCTCCCTTCGAAGAGAAGTTGGAGAATGAGAGAAGGTTGTAGCCGTCTGCAAATAGAAGCTTGTGTACTGGTATAAGACTGCACCAGTACAAAAATTGTAAAAATAAGTTTCTTATTAAAAGAAGATAGAGACGATTGCAGCAAGTGGTTTTCACCCACATTGGGTTTCCACCTTATCTCTTGTGTTCATGTGTGTTTGATTGTCTATTTTGTTTTACTGCACCTGGTTACCGTTTATATGGTTCTGATGATCTAAGTAAAGATCAACATATGATAAATTTACTGAATCATAAGTTTGCAAGATATACATTAGTTGCCTTAAATACAGTTGTGTATACACGCAAGTTCCATTAACTGAAGTAGCATATATGAATTTGATTATGGAAATGAAATATTATTGACTTGCTAATACTGATTCACCCCCCCCCCCCCCCTCTCAGTATTATTTCCAACAATAAGACCTCAATTTATTGGAATGATTTAATTATTTCAATTAAAAGACAATTATACCATCTAACTTATATGCAGAAAGCCATCATGAATTGGCAGAACTTTAGACATCTTAAAGGTCAAAATGTGCAAGATTACACCCAAGAATTTAGAAAAAGGTCTTTGATGTTAAGTGTGGATTTGCAATCACCGGACACATTGCTGAAGTACATAGGAGGTTTACATAGTTACCTTAGGCATAATATCTTAATGTTTAATCTCAATAATCTAGATGATGTGTGTGTGCAAGCCACTCATCTTGAGGCAAGAGGGAAAAACACCCTAGAAGAAGGTAGTAAAAGGCCATTTAAGAGAAAAGGAAAGGAAAAGGATTTCAAAGGAAAGGAAAGAAAAATGCATCTATCAAAAAAGAAGAAGAGAAAGTTACATGAAAACACTGTTCCAAAGAGGTCATGATGAAGCTCATTGCTGGAAGCGTCATCCTGAAATGAGACCAAAAAGAAACAACAACAAGGGAAAATAGAAGACAACTGCAACCACTCAACAGGATTTGGGATCCAATTCGGGTGATGAAACTAAAATCATAACCATGGGATTAAAAGGAAAAGAATCCATTGTCAGCACTAGTTATTCAGACTCACAAAATGAAACTCCAAATGAAAAGAGGAGAATATAACTGTTTCACATAAGGGTGATCTCAAAAAATAACAAGATTGATATGTTTTTCGATAGCGGTTCTCAAGCCAATATTATCTTTGAAAACATTCTCAAGAGTTCAAATCTGGAAACTATTCCACATCATAAACCGTATCCACTTGGATGGGTATATGGCAATTCACAATTGCAGGTTACGAGAAAGTGTAAACTGAAATTCACTATCGCTGCAAAATTCATAGATAAAGTGGAGCTTGGAGTTGTGTTGTTAGATATTTGTGGCATCGTTTGGGGCAGCCCATACCTTCATGATAGAAAATCTATCTTACATCGACATGAAAAAAAATATCATTTATTCAAAAATGGAGTAGAATATATTGTGAGAGCTCACAACAAGAAAACAAATATTTCACTTATTAATGCAGGGCAGATGAAAAGACTGGTGAATCCGAGCAAGAACTTTTTGCTTCTCATGATCAAACCCAAAAATGATGTTGATAATGAAGCTTTTAAAGGTTGTGATTCAAATTTGAAATATGAATTGGTTAACGTAGTTAACCAATATGATGAAATGTTTCAGGAACCAAAGGGATTAACTCCTGAGAGAGGAATCCAACACGAGATACAGTTGCAACAAGATTGTCATCTTCCTAACATTGGCATGTACAGGATGTCAGTGATGGAAAGTGTTGAAATTAAGAAGAAAATTCAAGAGTTGTTTAACAAAGGGATCATCAGACCATCTTCCTCGTCGTGTGACTCACCTATTATCTTGGTGCAAAAGAAGGATGGAACATGGCACATGTGTGTGCACTTTCATGCCTTGAACAAAATTACAGTAAAGAACCGTTACTCACTGCCTCGAATAGATGATTTACTATATCAATTGAAATATGCAAATTATTTTAGTAAGATGGACTTAAGAGGTGGCTACAATCAAATTAGAATAGCTGAAGGAGACATTTGGAAGACATCATTCAAAACAAAACAGGGTTTATTTGAATGGCTAGTTATGTCGTTTGGTTTATGTAATGCTCCTTATACATTCATGTGTGTGTTGAATGATGTGTTGAGGCCATTTCTTGTCGAATTTTTCATAGTCTACTTAGATGACATCTTAATTTTTAGTAAATCCTGTGTTGAACATGTCATGCATGTAAGAAAAGTACTTGATGTCTTGAAAAAAGAATAGTTGTATCTTAAGATGTCAAAATGCGAGTTTGGAAAGACTTCTTTAGTTTACTTGGGTCATATTTTTGGAGGAGGTGAGTTGAAAATAGATCCCTCCAAGGTTGATGTCATTGTAAATTGGCTAAGGCCCAAGATAGTTACAGAGGTAAGAAGTTTTCTGGGAGAATTCCAATATTGGAAGAAATCCATTGCTAATTTTTCTTTTATAGCAGCTCCTTTTCATGCATTGATTGGTGTGAAAAAGGTTTTTTAGTTCGGATACAAATAACAAAATCCCTTTGATGCGTTGAAGGAAAAGATCGGTATAGCTCCTATACTCACACTTCCAAACATGAGACAATCATTTGAGATTCAGATAGATGCTAGTGACTATGTTATGGGTGCAGTTCTCATGCAACATGGTAAGCATATCTGTTTTCATTCGGAAAATTTTAATGGTGCAGTGATTAACTACCTACATATGACAAGGAACTGTATGCATTGGTACAAAGTGTGAAACAATAGAAACACTACCTGATGGGTAAGGAAACAGTTATTCACAATGATCATCAACCATTGCAATACTTGCAATCTCAATCAAAGTTGTAGTAATCAAGGCACTTCTGATGGATGGGTTTCCTTCAACAATTCCACTTGGTAATCAGGTATAAGAAAGATATCTATAATAAATTTGTTGATATGCTTTCTAGGCCGATTTTTAGTGTAGCTACTTTACTCAAGCATAATTATATTTTACATGAAAGTTATATTGAGAAATATGCATTAGATAATGACTTTCAAGAAGTTTATGCAAGCTTGAGTCAAGGTAACCAAGTAGAGGAATTGGATTATCATTTGCATGATAACTTATTGTACCATCTTCGAAAGCTTTGTATTATAGAGGGAGAAAGAGTTAATATCATAAGAGAGGCACATACTTCTCTTATTGTTGGTCATTTCGGTGTAAGTAAGATGGTGGAACATCTACAAAGGTATTGCTATTGGCCTCGCATTCTTGAAAGTGTGTCTCGTTTTATTGAGGGATGTTCATTATGTGCAATTAGTAAGCATACTAATAGGAAGTTAGGATTATACACACCACTTCCAATTCCTTCATGACCATGGGAGAGTGTTTCTATGGATTTTGTAGGAGGTATTCCATTTTCAAAAAGAGCTCATGATTATTTGTATGTAGTTGTGGATAGGTTCAAAAATGTGTATTTTTATGCCATGTAAAAAGCAATTTAAAACTAAGAAAACTGCTCAGTTATTCTTTTAGAATATTTGGGTGCATTTTGGATTGCCTACATCCATTGTTAGTGATCGAGATTCTCACTTTGTGGGGAATTTTTTATCAAACTTGTGGCGATTCATGGACACCGAATTGAAAAAGAGTACAAACAGATGATCAAACAGAGGTAGTGAAAAAAACAATGATACATCTTCTTCATGGGTATTACAGCAAGCATCCTAAGTTGTGGGATGAACATTTTCACTATATTCAACATGCTTACAACCGAGCCAATCACTCTTCCACTCAAACTTCGCCATTTGAGGCATGTTTGGGATACTTTCCTAAATCTCCTTTAGATTTTGTTTTTGGCAAATATGTTGTTATTCAAGGTAATAGCGACATAGACAAAGCAAGAAAGTTCATTGAAAAAATACAATTAGTACACCAAAAGGTTCAAGAACATCTTGAGAAAAGACAAGGAAAGTATAAAGCAAGGCATGACAAGAATCATCAAGATCACAAGTTCCAAGTTGGTGATGAAGTTTGGCTTCACATTAAGAAAGAGAGGCTCCAAGGAGAAGGTAAAAAGCTAAAACCAATTAGATATGGTCCAGTCAGAATTTTGGAAAAGAATAGCAACAATGCCTTCAGGTTGGATTTGCCTTCATATATGCAAATTTATGTTGTTGTTAATGTTGAGAATTTAAGGTTGTATGAGCATCCTTTGATTGAAGGTCAAGGAGAGAATATTCAAATTCCATCTATGGAAGACTTTTCTCCAGAATTTCTTGATATGCTTCAGTAAGACAGAATACTTGACAAAAGAACAAGGACAACAAAAGGGGAAGTATCGATTATCTTCGAGTGGGGCTCAAGGGTACAATTCTTTCAAAATCCAAATGGATAGAAGTTGGAAAGGTGAGGGAACTATACCCTCACCTGCTGAACAATTGAAAGTGATCCTTTTGGGGTCCAAAAGGCTTCCAGTGGGGAGGAGTGATCAAGTGCTCAAAATTAGACTAAAAAATAAAAGTGTCAAAATCTTGATAAACTTAGCTTCAATTCGAAGAGCTCATCATTGTAATTCCAATGGTGTGAACGAAACTCAAATCCGAGCTCGTATGAAGTAGTTAGAGAAAGTCAAAGTTCAGGTTTGACTTGCTCACTTGGCAGGATTGGATGATGTGGCAAGTTTCATTAGAAAATTAGGAAGAGCCAAGTGATAGGCTACCATCGATTCCTGCATTTCGCAAATCGTATATCAGAGGTGAGTCGGCATTAAAAATCGGCCCTAGAAAAAGACAGGGTACAATACAAGAATCACATTCACGCATCGGCAAAGGGAGGTGTCATGCGGAAAGAGTTAATCTTGCAGACAAAACCAACCTCCCTAGAAGCCTAAGACTTTCTAGTGACAAACAAGACAATTAAGAGCAATCCTTCTCTAAACATGCATTTATCATACAAGAAATCAAGTGTTTTAGATCCTACTTGTAGTCCAACGCTGTTGTAGTAGTCTAACCTCGTCGATCCGGATGAGCTCCTCCTTCAATTTGAAACCTGCATTCACTAACAATCAAACGATTACATAGCACCTGAATATCTCATAAAATAAAACATATTCAATATACAGACCAAGGAGTATATGAAACAACTCATTAATAACAAATTGTTGAGAAGAATGGACTTATTTGTATTAATAGGAAACAGAAGAAACCATTACAACCTGAGCCTTGGTGTTGTGCAAGTTCCTTCCAGGGTCCAGCAAGAGTTTTCCTTTACTTTGATAAGATCACCCACTTCCAAATGAAACAAGAAAGGATAGGAATATCTCCTCACAAGCTTCTACAAGGAAGTCCTAATTCCAGCAGCATCTACCCTTTGGAATGTTCAGCTTTCAACCTCCCCTCCTCTGGCCCAATGCCTGTATTTATAGTGTTCTAGAGGAAGTTAATCAGTTCCACCATCAATGGGATACTCCCCTCTTTTGGATGGGGTAGTTCCTCTCTTGATGGGATAAGTTCCTCTTTCATAGGGATGCATGAACCATCTGGAGGCGCTCAATACACGTCAAA
>APFE030035776.1:83002-111368 GCA_000404065.3 Pinus taeda
TATGGCTTTTCTTTAAGACAAAAGGTAGTGGAGATGAAACTGATGGTGTGTAGACTCGACTCAAATCCACTAAAAGATGCACCTAGGATGATTTACACTACTTTTCTTTTTTCAATGAAATCTCTAGCTAAGAGAGTTGGAGAATGCAAACTTTGATAAAAGCAACTTTCTTAACAGAAAATCCAAGAAACAATCTCTTTATCTTTTCCAAGCATACAACACATGACCACCCATTACTTGCACGAGAATTCCGTTTTCTTTCAAAATACTTAAAACGCTACTTAAAACAAACTTTGCAAAGGAGATGTTTTTGTATTTTTTCCTATTTAACAAAGCATATAAAACTATTTTAACAAAAGCAATTTCAAAATTTATAAAAAATCTATGAAAAAACTCACTCAAAAGCAAATCAAAAGGAAATTTACCTAAAAGCAAATCTAAAGAGGCAAAAGCCTACTAAGATGATTCCAGGTTGTTTTACTCGGTAACAATCAAACTAAGGACCAGTAAAAACTAATGAAAGACAAAATCTAAGGGAAAAAATGAAAAAATGGAAATTTTCTCAATTTTTGACAGGGTACGCAGGCAGCCTGTTTGCACAGGTGCGTGCACGCTTTGTGTACAAAGCTGCAGTGCGTATAGGTACACACTGTGTTCAACTCAGAGGGTGCGTACTACTGAAAAATCAAGAAAAACGAAAATCTAACTTAGCTCTAAGCTAGCCCACCCAAATACACAGTCAAACAGCCAAAAACCAAAAACGAAATGACTCTTTTCAGATCAAAGTGTCACACAAAGGAAAAATCAATCACATTAATGGAGTCCCCAGCGGAGTCGCCAATTTGTCATGTGGAAAGAGTTAATCTTGCAGACAAAACCAACCTCTCCTAGAAGCCTAAGACTTTCTAGTGACAAACAAGACAATTAAGAGCAATCCTTCTCTAAAAATGCATTTATCACACGAGAAACCAAGTGTTTTAGATCCTACCTGTAGTCCAACGCTGTTGTAGTAGTCTAGCCTCGTTGATCCAGATGAGCTCCTCCTTCACTTCGAAACCTGCATTCACTAACAACCAAACGATTACATAGCACCTGAATATCTCATAAAATAAAACATATTCAACATATAGACCAAGGAGTATATGAAACAACTCATTAATAACAAATTGTTGAGAAGAATGGACTTATTTGTATTAATAGGAAACAAAAGAAACCATACAACCTGAGCCTTGGTGTTGTGCAAGTTCCTCCCAGGGTCCAGCAAGAGTTTTCCTTTACATTGATAAGCTCACCCACTTCCAAATGAAACAAGAAAGGATGGTAACTCTCCTCACAAGTTTACAATGGAAGTCCTCATTCCAGCAGCATCTACCCTTTGGAATGTTCAGCTTTCAACCTCCCCTCCTCTGGTCCAAGGCCTGTATTTATAGTGTTCTTAGAGGAAGTTATTCAGTTCCAACATCAACGGGATACTCCCTCTTTTGGATGGGGTAGCTCCTCTCTTGATGGGATAAGTTCCTCTATCATAGGGATGCATGAACCATCTGGAGGTGCTCAATACACGTCAAACAATCTTCTAGAATGCTCTAGAAATGACCACAAGTAACTTTTTTAAGATGAAACTCGCACCTTTTGACCTTTACAGGAGTACGCACCCATCCCTTGACATACAGAGTGTACAAGTACGCAGGTATAATAAACTTGGAGTGCGTACACGCAGGTAAGGTAGAGAGAACCTGCGTACCCAGAGATAAACATGTTTTTTAATGACTTTCTCTCTTTCTTGAAGTTTGACATGGAGAGCAGAGGTATAAGGCTTCCCAAGGAGGATAGTATGACTGTTGATGGAGCCATACTAACTGCAGATAGTCATGGTGACAAATTTTAGTGTAACAGGAGGTGTTACAAAATCGACCCCAATAGGTTTGGTTTGCGATGTGATATCGAATCGCATATCAGAACAGGATAGGTCTTGCATACGTATAATACCATCGCTTTTCCACCGATTGTGATATCCTGGATGCGATAAGGTTAGGCTGCAGTTTAATGTCCTGTTGGGTTCGCCATATCGCATTTGCACATCACTCGCCTTGTTCATATACCATAAGCCCGCAGGACTCTACCGATTGGGATTTGTGATCGGCAGTCAGTACCGATGGATTATGGCCCACCGTGTGGCAAAATTCTCGCTCGATTAGCAGATTTTTGGAGCGAAAATGTGGGTTCATGTCGGATGTGGAGCAATTTGTGGAACGAATAGTGGGAAAACAAGGGGAAGTCATAACGTCTTCATTTTTCACCAAATTTGATGCAAAAAGAGGCCACATGGCCATTTTTGAAAATTTTGAATTGATTGGAGTAGGTTTCAGAAGCATTGGAGCATTGTAAACACATATTTTTACACTTTTTATCATAATAGAGAGGCCCAAGCCATTGGAAGTTGGACCAAGGAGACGTAGCCCAGGAGGGGTGACCTCCTTTATTATGTGCTTGTTGTAATATGTTTTTGATGATGTTCTATACATGTTTATGCTACTATTCAGTTTCTGATTTATGTTAAATTTCTCATAAAATTAACATAAAAACTCTTTATTTCACTTGCCAAAATTCATGAATCCTTAAGCACAATGAAAGAATTTTGTTAATAATCTGAGGAATATCTTAGCATTGCAAACTAATATTCTAAATCAAATCAACATCTTAGTGTGTAGGCCAAGAAATTTTTGTTCTACACAAATTCATTATATAAGCAACAATTCTTGTGGATGTAGCCCCACATTAGGGTGAACCATGATAAATTGGTGTCTTCATGTGTATAATTAATTATTATCTCTTATAGCATAGCAGTGCTTACCATTGTGTTTTATTTCAGCACATTAATGGTTTATGGCTTTATATGATATGTTAAGTGATTAATGTAATGTGGTGAAGTGATTTATGAATGTTTAAGAATAAAAGAACATAATAATACCACATCTCCACATCCTTCAAGGCTGCAAAAACTTGGTTCTACATCCTCACATAGTCACTTCGGGTGAGATTGTGATCTGCTTGCAAGTCGTTGCCGAAAGGGCCAGTGATTGAGGGTTTTGTTGGTGTGCAGTATAGATCAAAACTAGGTCAGCCAAAACCAAGCCAAAAAATGGTTCTTTTGTTGGGACCAAGATCTGTTTGAATGATATGAGGATATGGCACCCATCGAAGAAAGAAATTGAAGATTGGATAGAACTAAAAGAGCAAGAATTTGGGGATCAAGAAAAAAAAAAACCTCGTTTAACAGTCGAAGCTTGGTTACAGAGGTATATTTTTACAAATCAATACGAGATTTTCTTCGCTTCATTTTCTGCCGAGTTGTACAAGTGGCTATTGAGGTTGAACGAAAGAAAGAATTGTTTTAAAGGTGAAGAAACTATGGTGTGGACACCTAAACTAATACAACAACTCAAAAGCACTGAAAATGTGATTTCAAGGGCTTCCAATTTCTGGATTGGTAGTATCTTGGGAGGATTAATTACTGGGTTCACAGTAGACTCGATTGTGTCTTATAGCAAAATAGAACTATGATTCTTCAAAGGACCACGAGGTAAGTATTTGAAATCTTTGAAACTTTGGATTAAGATGCTTTTTTGTGAAAAGGGATTTTTAGAGATGCAATTAGATTTCTAGTTTACTTATGTTTGGAAGAAGAGGGAATAAATCTGAGCAAAAGATTGGAACAACGTGAAGTGGAAAGAGATATAGAGTAGACACCAAAAAGAGATCTTGTGGACAAGATCCAAAGACTTTCATAGAGACTGATCATAGCCCTCTTTTGAGTGAATCTGAAAGTGAAGAAAGCCTCCATGATAACCCTATGGTAACTCCATATTATTCACCCATCTAGCTTAATAGTTTGTTGAAGCCAGAATCCTGTAATAGTCGAACCTCTCCTGCACCCCCTCCCCCCTCCCTCTACCCCTCCTACTCCCCATCCCCCTCCCTTTACTTCTTCACCCTCCCCCTCCCCATGTCCTCCAAGAAGAAGTATGGTTGGTGATATTAAGCTCCATGTTTTCAAAGGAACTGGATTGGAAGATTCTGAACAATTTTGGTTTTTATGTGAAGTAGTATGGACAACGAAGCAGAGGAACAATGAGAATGTAAAGAAAGCGTAGCTCATTATGAAATTTTGGGATAGATCATTGACATGGTATATGAAGTATTCAAATAATCAGAATAAAACGTTTATAGATATTAAAATAACACTGACAAGAGAATTTAAGAAGCCAAAGTCTGAATTGCAGTGCATCACCGAGTTGAAAGAGATCAAATAGAAACCTACTAAGTTTGTTTGGGAGTTTGATCATAGATTCAAGGGTTTATTGGATCAAGTAAGTTTCAACATAGCTCCACAATAACATCAATAATGGTTTATAGTTGCACTGCTACCGCATATCATATTTCCATTAACGCAACAAAAGATAGGAACTCAAGCCAAAGCTCTAGAAATTGCGATGAAATTGGAATCTTTGCCTATAGGAGATACTAATATAGGCATGCAATAGATTCATAGTTAACTAGCGAACCTAACCCTATAGTTACAAGACATCAAGAAAATAAAATAATTATGGTGTACACAATGCAGATCGAAGGGTCATTCTAAAGAACAATGCCCTTTCATCAATAATTATATGGCTAGTGGGGCACAAAATTCCTTGAATGCAAGATCCATCATGTGGTGCAAAATATGTAACACTAGAGGCGAACATCATTCCTAAGACTATTGCTTGTTACAAAAATATGTACAGACTCCTAGGAATCTATACTACAAATTCTATAAATCAATAGGACGTGATGAGAATAATTGTCGAGTTTAAGAACTAATAATGGAGCACAGTGTTGACACTTATAGAATGAATGCAAAAGAGCATGGACAAGAGGACAATGGACATCGTGGTGGTCAAGGAGGTTATCAAGGAATAGGTTGAGGTGGTGGAGTTGGACAAGGACGCAGATAGATCATTTTCTATAATTGTGGCCAGGCAGGTCATTTTGTGAGAGACTATCAAAATCCTGGAACAACATGTAAGTACTGTAGATATTTTGACCATGTAATTGAATAATTTCATGCACTTATGGTGAAGATGAAATAAAAAAGGAACTAATAGTCAACATAGAATATTCAAATGATGATTTCTAAAAGGAGGACCGATGAACATCAAATTAGTATTATCACTAAAAGTGGAGTTGCGACCAGTAGTGATAAAGTGGATGGAAAGAAAGAATCTGAGAGTGCATGGGTCAGAAAGACTGTTGAGAAAGTTCATGTTTTTTATATTCATAAAGAAAAATAAGTATTTATGGAAGCAAAGTGAATTTTTATGGATGTTGGAGCTTTGACATATAGTGCACAACCAAATATTGATCAGAAGAGTAACTGATACATATCATTAGCTTCGAGACAAGACTGAGCTCCGACACAAGGCCCTAACTCAGCGAATCAATTAGGTATTTTAAAGTCTTTTCTGCAAACTTGTATGAAATTATTAAGAGATCAAAAGGTTGTAGAAGGGCTTCAGTAGTTGATATATTTCTGTGCATCCAAAGAAACACCGTGAAGCGAGATGCACACAAGTAATAATTTTCATCGACATAAGAGAACGAGAAGAGAGACAAGGCTTAGTGCACAGATAGAAGTATATGATATGGATCAAGTTATTTTGGATCTGGGATCTAATTCTAATGTCTTGACGAAGCAGACATGGGAATTAATGGGTAAGTCGAAGCTACAATGGTCACCTATTCAGTTAAGAATGGAAAATCAACAAAAGATCTTCCCTCTAGGAAGATTAACAGGTGTCACAGTGGATATTGAAAGAGTTCACACTACTGCTAATTTTGAAGTAATAGAGATCATCGATGATAGTAACCCTTATCCTGCATTTCTTGGAATTGACTGGGAATTTGACAGTATGGCCATAATTAATTTAAAGGAGATACAAATGATATTTGAAGGAAACAATGTGAGAGTAATTGTTCCCTTGGATCCATCAGAAGGAGTAAGATATACAGAACAAGTCAAAGAAAAATACAGCATAGCTGACATAGATAGCATCTTCCAAATGAAAGCAAAGGAACAATATTTTGTTAACCCTACTATAGAGGGAAAGTTGAGTTGGGAGCGTGATAGTTCTTGTACCTCAGACTCAGAAGAGGAGTTGGAGAACTGGCAGAATAGGCTACATGAAGTATCCACAAGGCATTGTGCAAGAATTACTAAATCAGTTCGTTGTATGATATATGCGGTATGTAACCCACCATCTTATGATGGCTTAGGTGATGTGAATATTTTTCTTAATGACTATGAAGAACAAGTTCCAGAAAATCAAAGGTTTCCAACCTTGGATATAACCCTAAAATCTCCACCTGCTAGATGGTGGAATGCATACAAGAAGAATATAGGAGGTTGGCAAGAATGTCGAAGACTAATGTGGATAAGGTTTGGATAGATTGACATAGAGATAGAGATAAAATATGATGGTGAAACTAATCCTAGGAAGCATATCCATCTATGCACTACAACATGGAAGGAGATTCCACAACAAGAATGGATACATGGATTCATTCATAAATTAGAGACAATCCCTAAGAACTGGTACCTAGAAATAGTGCTTTGACATGGTGCTGTGAACTGGGAAGACATGGTTGATGGCTTCATATTAACATTTTGCTTTGAGGATGATTGTCCATACAAAAATTTGGCCCTTTAGATAATCAAGAAGATGATATTTGAGAATGTAACCCCACTGACATGGGAGCAACCTGATTGGCCTGCGTAGATAGAAAATGCATTAGAGTTTCATAACGTTACTGCAAATGAAGAAGAATATCCTCACAACATCGACATAGCAGAATCAGAAGGATATCGTGAAGTAACTAGACTTGAGCCAGAAATGCTAGATATAACAGAGCCATTGAAGACCAAGAAGATAAACATAGGATTAGAAAAGTAACCCAAATTTGCAACAATAGGAGACTACTTGGATGAAGAGACAATCAATAAAGTTACGGAGTTAATTCATGACTAGCAAGAATTGTTCCCCACTAAGCTTTCAGAGATGAAGGGTATAATAGGAGATATAGGAGTCATGAAGACTCCCCTTAATCCTGATGTGAAGCCAATCAAACAAAGACCTTATAGGATGAACCTGAAGTATAAGGAAAAAGTGAAAGTAGATCTTGATAAGATGATAACAGTAAGAATTATTGAACCTGTAGAGGAATCAGAATGGGTGAGTCCTATGGTGATGCAAGAGAAGAAGACTCAAGGAGAAATTAGGCTCTGTGTTGATCTAAGAAAGTTAAATGATGCATGTTTTCATGATCCCTTCCCTGCCCCTTTCATAGATGAAGTGCTAGACAATGTAGGAGGTTAGGAAGCTTATTCATTTACATATGGATTCTCAGGTTATCATCAGCTTAGGATTTCACCTGAAGACTGACATAAGACCACATTTTCCACAGACTGAGGCTCATATCAATATGCAGTAATGCCTTTTGTATTGAAAAATTCCCCTGCTATATTTTCTAGGGTAGTGGTTGTAACTTTTAAGGAATACATCCATAAGTTTTTAGAGGTATATTTTGATGGTTAAATAGTATTTGGATTGTTGAGAAAACATGTTGGAAGTTTAATACTTATGTTGGACACATGTAGTTAATATCAGATCTATTTGAACTTAAAGAAGTGCATATTTTGTGTACCTTTTGGAATATTGTTGGGACATATTTTTTGTGAGCAAGTACTAATGGTGGACCCTGCTCATATTTCTATCAGTGTAAACTTGCCTCCACCTAAGACAGTAAGATAGCTTCGCACTACATTGGGACATACTGGGTATTATAGGAATTTCATCAAGGGGTATGCTCAAATTACTATGCCTATGGAGAAATTGTTGAATAAGGATGTAACTTTTCACTGGAATGAATAATGTCAGAAGAGCCTTGACATACTAAAAGAAAAAATGATAACTACACCTATATTAGTGTTCCCTTATTGAAATAAGGAATTCCATGTCAATATGGATGCCTCTTGTACAGCTTTGGGAGTAGTACTGGCACTACCTGGTGCAGGAGAGACTGGTCATCCTATAGCTTTTGCAAGTAGAAGATTACCTAAAGCATAAAATAATTACACCACTACATAAAGGGAAGGACTAGCTATGGTATATTCTTTGCAGATGTTTAGACATTATTTGTTGGGATCACATTTTGAAATGTTTACAGATCATTCTGCACTGAAGTATTTGGTTAATAAGCCTCTCTTAGGAGGGAAGGTTTGCATATGGTTACTGTTGTTCTAGGGATATGACTTTGAGATAATTGTTAAAATAAGAAGACATAATGTATGACCTAGTCATTTTTCAAGATTGGAAATAGGGGAAGAACCAACCAGCATAGAGGATAATCTCCTTGATATGCAATTATTTGCAATCAGAGTTTCAGATGACCATTTCACAGATATCATTCATTTTTTTAACACAGGAATGGCTCCTTCAAAGTATACTACGAAGCAAAAAAAAAGAATTAGTGGTTAAGGTAGCTAAATTTTCATTAATAACAAGACATTTATATAACATGGGACCAAATGAGATATTGCACAGGTATGTTCCTAAACATGAAAGACAGATGATTCTAGCAGAGGCTCATAGGGGTGCAGCTAATAGACACTATGAAGGAAAAGCTACTGCGGAGAAGATTTTGAGAGTAGGATTGTGGTGGCCTACACTACACAAATATGCAAAGCAATATTGCTGAGCATGTGATGTGTGTCAATGAATAGAAAAGCCTTCAAGAAGAGATGATATGCCATTGGTACCACAAGTTACATTATAGGCCTTTGAAAAATGGGCTATTGATTTTGTTGGACCCATCAGCCCACCTAGAAAGAGGATTGGTGCGAGGTACATAATCACAATGACTAATTACTTGACAAGATGGTAAGAAAGCACAACCAGTAAGGAACTACAACGCAAAGACTGTTGTGAAGTTTATTTTTGAGTACATATTGTCTAGATTTTGATGAGTGATGGGCCTCTAAATTAGACATATATTAAGGCCCATGACTCTAATTTAAAACATAAATTAAGGCATATGACCATCCTTCAACATTAAACCCCTCTTTTTGCATTAGATAATTTATTTTTAACTTTAATATATTCATTAGGAAGGTTTATGAATAATTGAATATTTGTGCCTAATATTATTTATTTTTGTGGAATATTATGAGAATATTGGGCAGATTATGAAGAGTTGGTGGACGAGATAATTTAGGGACTTGTTCCATACTACTGGAGGATCAATAATAAATAATAAGTCAACAAGATATTATGGAATTATGACACAAATTGTGGAACTCCAATGATTGAGAAAATCTAGGAATGTGTTCCACTAATCAAGGGAGCAAATCCACCAATCAAGGGATTTCAGTGGGGAAAGCTTCCTCCATCCATGGGCAATGATTCTTAATCATTTTTTATAAGTACCAAGTCGACTTTGCCTCTAGGGAATGATTGAGAAAATCTAGGAATGTGTTCCCTGCCATTTAATGCAAATTCCTAGTATTGGGAACTAGATCCACTAATCAAGGGATTTTGGTGGGGAAAGCTTCCTCCATTCATGGGGAATGATTCCTAATCATTTTGTATAAGTACCAAGTTGAATTTTCCTCTAGGAGAGATTTTAATTAGTGTTATTGTGGAGAGAGCTTGTATTCTTGCAGCTTTATTGTATTTTCTTACAGGGATGTAATTCTATTGATGAAAATAATGAAGATTGGTGTCATGATTAGCTTCTAAATATCCTCCATAGGTCTCTAATTTTCTTTGGGCTTGGAAATCCTAGGAACCTCAAAGCCCTTTTGTATCATTTTCTTTCCTTCTTTTCATTGCTTATTCACATGCATCTCTAGTTTTTATTTCTTTCTGCTTCTGCATTTAGTATTAATGATCTCTTGTTTTAGGATTGAGTTAAATGGTTGATGTAAGTTATTTTGTAGGATCACGAGAATTATTTCATCCTTGGAAAATCTTTTTAAGTTCATAGTAATCACTGAGTTGATTGTATTAGTCTTCTTATTCCCAAATCTAGATTGATGGACCTCCTTTTTAGCAAAGAACAGTAAATTTCTGCTATTTTTTAGAGCATGCTAACAAGCTTCAATCCAATTGATTACACTTACATTAGATCACAAAAACATTCTATTTCATAAAAAAAATTACCTTATTGCATTTAAACTTGATTTGGTTAGGCATTTTTCAGATTTACTAGCTCACTAGTTCTTGAATTTCTATATTTTCGACTAGTAATGTTTTTTATTTTTTTTTCATGGGTTAAAAAATATCTTTTTGAGTGATTCCACTTGGAATGGGGACCTAAGACATCCTAGTTAATAACAAAATTTGTCCCATCCAATTTGGATTTTATTTGCTTGGTCATTTGATGAATTATTGTAAATCTATACATCATGTAGGAAATTAGGGGATCCTGTAGGAAATCATTGTAGCATCCTGTAGGAAAGCCTGTTTTGAGGTTGAACTGAAGAAAAATCCTCTAGGAAGCTAGAAAAGGGTCCCTACTTGTCTCCCAAGCCTTTTGACCATTCACCATCATCTCCAAGCCACCTACTACATCACCAAAAGAGATTAGCTTTCACACTCTCACATCAAAAAGACAAAAAGAAAAACAAATTTATTTTATTCATTTACATGCACAACAGTAGAAGGTTTGATGGTTTGAATCTACATGCTTAGGATAGTAGGATTGAATACATGTTAACTTAGCATTATTTTGAAGCAAAGCCTCTTAGGAATTAGTTAGAAAATGGTGTGTTTTAGCATTTGATTTCATTCTCTTTCCTTGTACTTTCCTTCTTGCAATAGGTTAAGGTTCCATTTCGAACATTTCATTTTCTTCAACTAATTTAGGATTTGAATTCAGTACATACACTCCATTACATTATGACAACAAAGGAAGGACACATTGTATGTTGCACATATAGTGCCAATACCTCTTAAGTTTGTACAAACCCCGGGTTGATAATTAAAGTGGGTAGCCTTGGGAGTTGCAGCATTCTTGTTGCAATACTGAGGCTCATCACTTTTTGGTGCCATTGTTGGGGAAGTGTCAAAGTATGCATTGTTTTCTTCCCTAGTTGATTCATTTATTTTTACTTCTTGCAAAAACAAAAAATATTTGCATTAGGCATATTAAATTCAAAAGTAGAAAATTGCATTGCATTATAGCTTTCATCCAATCATAAAAACAAAAACAAAATTTCTCCAACACCAACCCACCCCGCATTTGATCACATGGTGCAGTAAGATCCATATCACCATTGTAGGTAGAAGAAGAAGATGACAAAGAATGTAGAAGAAATTGATGGCGATGATGACAATGAGGAAGATCCTATCTGATTTCCCATTCAAGATTCTAATGGTAGTGTGCACATGAAGAACATCCCTCCATATTTTCTTCCAAAATTTCATGGTCTAGGGTCAGAGGATCCGGAAACCTTTCTCTTTGAATTTGAGATTTTTTGTAGATCTTATGATTACTTATTAAAAACTCAAAAACTGATATTCTTTCCGGCAACTTTGAAGGATAGAGCTCTTAAATGGTTCATGAGTTTAGGGACTAATTCAATAAGATCATGGAATGCTATGCAAAAGATATTCCTAGAAAAAATATAAGGATCATGACCTTAAAGAAGAAATCTTTAGAACGAATCAAAGAGAAGATAAGAATATTGAGGATCTAATAGAGAGGTTCATGTACAATGTTAAGAGGGGAAAACTACATCATTTAGGATCTGACACACTAAAAATCCTCTTACTTAGAACAATTAGGGATGAGTGGATTGATCTTCTTAATCTCATAAGTAGAGGTGATGTATATCAATTATCATTTGAGGAAATTTGTGAAACATGAAAACAAATATCAAGAGGAAAAGCAAAAGTAGGTAGATCAGCATCAAGATCGGCAAGTCAAGCTAAACTTGGAAAGTTGTTTGATGATTTTAAAAAATAAATTCTTAGCAATCTAACCAAACAAGTAGAAATGTTAAAAATACAAAATGAGCAAAAAGAAGATGTTTGTGTTGTCCATGCAGAAGCACATGATGCTAAATGTTGATCTTGTTGGGTTGTGTTATATTCTTTCCACGTAGTTAACAGGGGGTTTGAAGGGCAACTGTAACCCCACTTTATGGGGTCTGGGGCAGCGCACTAGAAAATTTTGGTTTTGGACCCTATGTTAGGTTGAGCGGACCCACCTATGGTTTTGTGCATCATTTTCGCGCATGTTTTTTTGGACATGATGGTTTTTGGTCCATGGTATTGGGCGTGATGGTTTTTGGTCCATGGTATTGGATGCTTCGGCATGTATAAATATGTATTGTAACATTGAAATGAAAATAATGAAAAATCAAGCTGGTAATCCCGGTTTTGGGATCTAGTGAGAAAATCTCTGTGTATATGTGTTTTATGTGTTATGCTCTCGCATTGTTTATTTTTCTGTGTTTTAGAATTTGTATGCAGGTAATTTCTGTACGGAAATTAAAACCTACATTTGGTATTAGAGTTGTTTTGGCTTCAAGAGGACACCTTTGTTGCTGAGGGGTTTTGCTCGGGCCTGTGGCAGACCCTATTCAGTGGGAGATCTGCAGGATCGATTCTAGTGGTGAAAGAAGATGGCGGGCAGTGGAAAGATAGAGATCGAGAAATTTAATGGTCAAAGTTTTGAGTTGTGGAAACTCAAGATGGAGGATTTGTTGGTGGATAAAGACCAGTGGATCATGGTAGATCCGGGTACTCAACCAATGGGAGTGACCTATGAAGAATGGAAGAAGTTGGATCGGAAGGCAAAGAGCACAATATGATTATGTGTCTTAGATTCAGTATTGTTGAATGTATTAGGGGAAGCTATGGCAAAGGCTTTGTGGGACAAGTTAGGGACTTTGTACCAATCTGAGTCTCTGGTGAATAAACTGTTCTTGCGGAAAAAGCTCTATAACCTGAGGATGAAAAATGGAGACTCGGTGATAGAGCATCTGAATGCGTTTAATACTGTGGGAAGTCAGTTAGCATCTGTTGATATTAAAATTTCAGATGAAGATAAGTGCATCAATTTGTTGTGTTCTCTACCAGATTCGTGGGATAGTCTGGTTATTCCAATAGGTAGCAATGCACCTACCTTGCATTTTGATGAAATAGTCTCATCCTTGCTGACAGAGGAGATGAGACGGAAAAATATGGAGAGCCAGAATGGTGATGCCTTGTCTGTATGAGGATGGTCCCAGAACAGAAACAAAAATAAGTCATCGAGTGGGAGATTAAAATCTCCAGGAAAAACCTATAAAGGTGGTGTGCTGGAAATGTGGAAAGGAAGGGCACTACAAAAGGGACTGTAAATCTAAAGCTCTTGACAAAGGAAAGGGATCTGATGAGGCTCCTTCTATAGAGGCAAAAACCACCTCAGATGAAGGTGGGGATGTGTACCTGGCTTCTTCAAGTACACATGTAGATCACGAGGCATGGTTGATTGACTCAGGTGCATCTTTTCACTTCACTCCCCATAGAGAGTGGTTCTCCGAGTATGAGAAATATGATGGTGGTGATGTATTCTTGGGGGATGACAAGAAGGCTAGAATCTTTGGTCATGGAAAAGTAAAGTTGAAGTTGCAAGGTGGAAGGGTTAGAACACTTCCAAGTGTTCTACATATTCCTGCGTTAGCCAAAAATATGATTTCTGTTAGCAAGTTGGATGATGCATGTGTAAAAACACTGTTCAAAAAGGATACATGCAAGATGGTTTGGGGAGCACTGGTATTGATGCGGGGAGTTCGGATTGGAACTCTGTACAAGCTGCAAGGTAGCACTATTATTGATGGGTGCAATATTTTGTGGTTCCTCAAAGTGGAGCAGAAAATCTAGTGGTCTCTAGAGAGAAAACCATGTTGTGGCATCAAAGGCTTGGACATATTGGAGAAAAGGGCCATCGGATACTCCATGGTAAAGGTATGGTAGAAGGTATGAGTAATAGCTCTCCTGATTTTGATTTCTGTGAAAATTGTGTATATGAGAAGTAGAATCGGGTGAGTTTCCCCTCTAATAGTAAGAGGGCGAAACAGATATTAGAACCTGTGCACAGTGATGTGTTGTTACCTATGAAGGTTCCGTCACTGGGTAAGTCTATGTACTATGTATCATGTATAGATGACTTCTCAAGGAATGCATGGATATATTTCCTTAAGAAGAAATTTGAAGTCTTTGACAGGTTTAAAGAATTTAAGGCTCTGGTGGAAAACCAGATAGAGAAGAAGATAAAGGTGCTGAGGACAGATAACGGTGGAGAGTTTTGCAGTAAGGAATTTGAAGAATTCTATAAGAAGTGTGTTATAGCATGGTAGAAGACTACTCCGTATACACCTCAATAAAATGGAATTGCAGAAAGAATGAATAAGATGTTGATGGAAAGGGAAAGAAGCATGCTCAGTGGTGTCGGTTTATGATAGGAATTCTGGGCAGAGGCGGTGGATACTGCAGGTTACCTGGTCAACAGGTCACCTTCATCAGCGTTGGAGGATAAGACTCCACAAGAGGTATGGACTGGTAAGAAACCCTCTCTTTCACATCTGAGGGTATTTGGATGTGATGCATATGCACATGTTCCAAAGGAGAAATGAACCAAGTTGGATAGTAAATCTGAAAAGTGCATCTTTATTGGGTATAATGATGGTTTAAAGGGTTATAAGATTTGGAACCCAGTCAAATGGAAGGTTGTGTACAGCTGAGATGTGGTGTTCAGAGAGGTGAAATATGTTATTAAACATGAAGTTCAACGGAAGGAACCTGAGAAGATAGAGTTTGAGCTAAAGGAGGAAGAATCAGACTCAACAGCAGAGGAGGAATCAGAAGATGAAGAGCCACAAACTCCGGCTATGAGAAGGTCATTTCGAGAAAGAAGACAACCTAAAAGGTATAGTCCATCTGCTTTCTGTTCAAATTTTGCTTTATCTATTACTGACGATGATCCCAGAACTATGAAGGAATCAGTAAATTCAGAGGATGGAAAACTCTGGAAAGAGGCCATGGTTGATGAAATGCCATCTTTGCACAAAAATGAGGCTTGGGATCTGGTGGAGTTGCCGGCTGGAAGGAAACCCATTGGCAACAAATGAGTGTTCAAAAAGAAGACAAATGCAGAAGGAAAAGTGGAGAAATACAAAGCTCGATTGGTAGCAAAAGGTTATTCCCAGGTGCCGGGAATTGATTTCAGTGATATTTTTTCTCCTGTTGCCAAGGTAACTTATATTAGATTACTTTTATCTGTTGTTGTTGCTTTTGATTTTGAGGTAGAACAGATGGATGTGATGACAACATTTCTTCACGGGGATCTGGAAGAGGAAATCTACATGAAGCAACCTGAACGCTTTGTAGCGAAGGGTAAGAAAGAGCTGGTATGTAAGTTAAAGAAGTCTATGTATGGGTTAAAACAGTCACCAAGGATGTGGTATTAGAAATTTTTTACATTTATACGGGGACTTGGCTTCACCAGAAGAAAAGCAAATCATTGTGTGTATTTTAAATTAATTGGTGACCATGTTATTTATATGGTCTTGTGTGTGGATGATATGTTGCTGGTTGGAAATGACAAAGAAATTATCCAGGATTTGAAGACCCAATTGTCCTCCAAATTCGACATGAAAGATCTTGGTGATGCAAACTATATTTCTAGCATCGAAATTAAAAGAGATCAGGAAAAGAGGAAGCTCCTGTTAAACCAGAGGAAGTATGTCCAGACAATATTGTAGAGGTTTAATATGCAAGACAGTAAACCGGTGAAGGTTCCTATTCATGTAGGTGTGAGGTTATCTTCTGAACAATGTCCCAAGACACAAGAAGAGGAAGAGGACATGTACCATGTTCCATATGCAAGTGCAATCAGTAGCCTGATGTATGCAATGGTCTGTACTAGACCAGACATTGCGCATGCAATGGGAGTATTGAGTAGGTTTATGTCAAAACCAGGAAAGGAGCATTGGACAACAATGAAGCGAGTTTTCAAGTATTTGCGTGGCACTAGTGATTATGGTCTATGCTACCACAGAAGACCAGGATTGGACAGAGTGTTGGATATTCGTGGCTTTGTTGATGTAGACTGGGCTGGAGATCTGGATCAGAGAAGATCTACAAGTGGGTATGTGTTTAACCTATTTGGAAGTGCAATCAGTTGAATGAGTAAGAAACAATCTCTAGTGGCACTATCAACTACAGAGGTAGAATACATGGCAGCCACTCATGAAAGAAAGGAAGCAGTTTGGTTGCAGAGATTGTGTTCTAGTATGGGGTTAGTGCAGGAAGCTATAAGGATAGACTGTGACAGCCAAAGTGCAATTTTCTTGGCAAAGAACCTTGCATATCATTCAAAGACAAAGCACATTGATGTTCAGTATCACTTTGTGAGGGATATGATAGAAGAAAAAAATGTGTTGCTGGTAAAGGTGGACACTTTGAAGAATACTGCAGATGCATTGACAAAATCTGTGAGCTTGGAGAAGTTCTCTTGGTGTAGAGAGACAATGGGCATTTAAGGGCTCGGAAAATGACTAAGCTCTCTTGTGGCCCCCTGTGGAAAGAAAACAACAAGTGGGAGAATGTTGGGTTGTGTTATATTCTTTCCACGTAGTTAACAGGGGGTTTGAAGGGCACCTATAACCCCACTTTATGGGGTCTGGCGCAACGCCCCAAAAATTTTTGGTTTTGGACCCTATGTTAGGTTGGGCGGACCCACCTATGGTTTTGTGCACGATTTTCGCACATGTTTTTTGGATGCGATGATTTTCAATCCATGGTATTGGATTCTTCGACATTTATAAATATGTATTGTAACATTGAAAGGAAAATAATGAAAAATCAAGCTGGTAGTCCCAGTTTTGGGATCCAATGGGAAAATCTCTGTGTATATGTGTTATGCTCTCTCATTGTTTATTTTTCTGTGTTTTAGAATTCGTATGCTGGTAATTTCTGTACGAGGTTAAAACCTACAGCTCCTCATTACCAAGGTTGAAGGAAGTTCACCAAGAGGACAATGGAGCAAGTCAATTGTCAATGCAGCAATGTTATGTAGCTCCAAGAGAACCATGGTAGTCTATTCAGCTTGATATGATGCAAGAGCCTAATATAAAATTTCAAGCTTATGCACATCCACCTCAAAGTAATTGGAACACACCCTTTCCTTGGAAACATTGGCCTTCTCAACCCCAAAACCAATCTTGGCAACAAGGTTGGCAAGGAACTTATGGGAGCCATCCACAATATCCTCAGTATTTTCCCCAATATCCTCCATACCAAATTCCATGTTATCCTTACCATTCACCTCCACGACAACCACAACCCCATCCACATCCATCTCAAATATACACTCCCACTGAACTACCTGTACCACCATTTCCAAACCCAAGCATTGAAGTAGCTCAGCCCACTTACATTGCTGAGGTACAACTTCCAAACAACTCTTCTTGAGCTCAATGGTATTCACCATAGCTCAGGAAGAGTATTGCAAAAAGAGATAATCTTGATATTATTGAAGGACCACATCCAGAAGAAGAAGATTCAAATAAGAAGACCATATAACCATGGGTTGTGATTGATGAAGAGTAGACATCAAAATCAGAGATAGAGAGAACTCCCTCATGGTTACCATCAAATCCTCCATGTATTCAAGAGAACAATCAACAAAAAGTGGAAGATTTGAAGGTCATGGTAGAAGAAGACATGAAGAATGATCTAAATCATCAAAAGGACCAAGGACATCGCAACTATATTGAAATATGGTTCCAGACAGTCACTAAGTTGCAACATCACTCTCTTCCTCAACTATGCTTGATCCTTTCAAAGTCAAATCATTTGGTCTCTGAAATCCAGGTACATGTCAACACCTTCATTTCAAGCCTCCACATCATTTTGTTTATCATCTTGATGTGCACATGTCTCCATTGGAAATATTCTTATACTTGAAAGTGATTTTATTTTTCAAGTAGGGTGTGGTAGAAAAAAAAAATGAAAAATAAGAGAAAAATAAAAATCTAAGGTGAAAACCTCCTTGGAGGCACCTCAGATTGGCTCATTGATTGAAAACCTCCATGAGGCGATCAATCGGTTGGAAAAAAAGAATAAAAAAGGAAAAAAAAAAATCATAGATGAAAACCTCCTTTGACGCACCTAGGTAGACCTACTAGTTGAAAACCTCATTGAGGTGGCTAGTAGGCCTAGAAGAAAAAAAGAGAAAAAATAAAAATCATTGCTCCATGCATGCATGTACTCTCCAACATCTGCAAGCAACAAGAACAAGTTGGTACTGAAAGGAAAATTGGTCAAGCCTCGTCAAAAGAAGCCAAATTTTGACTTTCTCCTACTTTGCTCAAATGCTCCAACAAGGCCAAGGTCATGCCAATCCATCACCCTCGTTTATTTTCACCATCCACCCATCATTCCCAAGCTTTTACTAGTCATTTTCCTTCTTGTCCTAAAAAACTACAGGATACTTTGTTTTTCATACAGGATACAAAAATACATAGAGAAGAAATTTGTTTTTTCCATAACTTGAAAACCATGCACCCATTTTCCAATCTGTTTTAGGGGGAGATGCATATCGATTATGGTAACATGCTCAAGCAGTTTCAGCAAATTCCAGTGCACGGTTTCCAAGAAATCGGCCTCCATCATCTTCAACCATTTTTTCATTTTCTAGATATCCATGCATCCATTTAAAATGATGTTTCATGAATAGATGCATATGGATGATGGTAACATGCCCAAGCAATTTCAGCGAATTCCAGTGCACAGTTTCCAAGAAATCGACCTCCATCACCTTCAGAAATTTTTAGTTTTTCTCAAGATTTGTGTATCCATTGACCAAATATTTTCTATGGGGAGGTGCATAATGATGATGGCAACATGCTCACAAAGTTGCAACTCAATCCAATCTACCATTTGGGAGATATGGACAAAACAAGTCGTTGTCCTATAAACCTAGAGGATACAGAACAACACCTATAGGATTGGTAGTGAGCAGTTTTAAAGGAGATCCAAAGGTCAAAGAAGCTCCCCCAGAGCTTAGCAACAACATTAAGATCATCAGCATCACCATCCAACACCTGCACCAGCAACATGCATGTCTCTCCAACAACCATCAAGTAGGTACAGGTATGCAATATTTTTAACCTCTTCTCTTGACCATACTATAGTTAGAAATTTGTTGTCAATGCATGAGAGATGAGGTTTTATAAATTAAGGATGGGTCAACAATCTTAGCCACCTTCAATTAGTTGATTGCAACTCCCTCCTTCACTCATGCAATGTTGAAAAGTCAAATTATGAAGGGTGATGATTTCAAGGAATGAGGACAACAGTTAAAAGAAGAAATTTTTGCAAAAGCCAAAGTCACCATAGCACTCCAAGCTCTCCATCCACTTCATATTCACTATCTATTCATCATTCATCCATCCCATTCTTTATTGAAAAAAAAACACAAACAGAGCATCCTCTCCATTTTCACAAACCTACACTACTCCCTTTGAGCCCAAGCATCATCATCCAATCCCTCTTCATCATTTCTCATCACTCCCATACAGTTAGAAGAATTTGAAAGAGGAGGAATGACTACTACAGGAAGGTAGAATGTTGCTACAAGAAGGAAGAAATGAATAAATTATGCTAAACCCCAAGATGGCAGAGCTTTTTCAGAGAACACCAAGGCCATTAGGTAGTCAACTAGGCCACAAGGGAGAAGAAGAAAACAACAAAAAGAAATAAGGCATTCACCATCAAAATATAAATCAAACTACAGTGATGAAAATAGGTGTTCCAAGAGGTCTCCAATATATTTCTAGCTTTTGTCTAGGGCCTAAAAATGGGAGAAATGCATGGGAGTCAAGTTGAGGGCCTGCCTTAACACCAATTTATCATTTATGCTCAAAACTGGTTTCCTGTAGTTTTAACAGAGTTTCCTATAGGTTTCATGTAGTTTTGACATGAAAATTACTATGGGATGTCCTAGTTCTCATCTAAATTCATTTTGAAGGTGTTAGAGGTGTTCAAATTGCGGAATGTGGAAGACCTTGCCAAATTGAAAAATATTCAAGAACCCATCTTGAATAAAGGGCAAGAAGGCAAGAAAATGGTCTCAAGAAACAATGATATTTCTTTCCACAAATATGTTTTTTGGCTTGTCGTTGCAGAGCTTACAGCCAAGATTCTTAATGCATAAGAGAGAGGCCACCAGGGCCATGGATGAGGCACAATGAGGGCACTAAGTTGCTTAGAGGATGAGCAATAATTTCAGTAGGGGGGTATGATGGGGCTCTAAATTAGAGATAAATTAAGACCCGTGCCTTTAATTAAAAACATAAATTAAGGCTTATGACCATCCTTCAGCACATTAAACCTCTATTTTTGTATTAGATAATTTATTTTTAACTTTAACATATTCATTAGGAAGGTTTATGAATAATTGAATATTTGTGCCTAATATTATTTATTTTTGTGGAATATTATGAGAATATTGGGCAGATTATGAAGAGTTGGAGGAGGAGATAATTTAGGGACTTGTTCCCTACTACTGGAGAATCAATAATAAATAATAAGTCAACAAGATATTATGGAATTATGACACAAATTGTGGAACTCCAATGATTGAGAAAATCTAGGAATGTGTTCCACTAATCAAGGGAGTAGATCTACCAATCGAGGGATTTTGGTGAGGAAAGCTTCCTCCATCCATGGGGAATGCTTCTTAATCATTTTTTATTAGTACCAAATCGAATTTGCCTCTAGGTAATGATTGAGAAAATCTAGGAATGTGTTCCCTGCCATTTAATGCAAATTCCTAGTACAGGGGACTAGATCCACTAATCAAGGGATTTTGGTAGGGAAAGCTTCCTCCATTCATGTGGAATGATTCCTAATCATTTTGTATAAGTACCAAGTCAAATTTTCCTCTAGGAGAGATTTTCATTAGTGTTATTGTGGAGAGAGCTTGTATTCTTTCAACTCCATTTTATTTTCTTGCAAGGATGTAATTCTATTGATGAAAATAATGAAGATTGGTGTCATGTTCAACTTCTAAATCTTGTTCTCCTCCATAGGTCTCTGACTTTCCTTGAGCTTGGCCATCCCAAGAACCTCAGAGCCCTTTAGTATCATTTTATTTCCTTCTTTTCGTTGCTTATTCACATGCATCTCTAGTTTTTATTTCTTTCTACTTCTACAATTAGTATTAGTGTTTTCTTGTTTTAGGATTGAGTTAAATGGTTGATTTAAGTTATTTTGTAGGATCACTAGCATTATTTCATCCTTGAAAAATCTTCGTAAGTTCATAGTAATCACTGAGTTGATTGGATTAGTCTTCTTATTCCCAAATCTAGATTGTTGGACCTCCTTTTTAGCAAGAACAATAAATTTCTGCTATTTTTTAGAGCATGCTAATGAGTTTCAATCGAATTTATTCCACTTGCATTAGATCACAAAAAAAATCTAGTTCATAACAAAAATTACCCCATTGCATTTACACTTAATTTGTTTAGGCATTTTTCAAATTTACTAGCTCACTAGTTCTCGAATTTCTATATTTTCGACTAGTAATGTTTTTTTTTTTTTTGCATGGGTTAACAAAGGTATTTTTGAATGATTCCACTTGGAATGGGTACCTAATACATCCTAGTTAATACCAAAATTTTTCCCATCAAATTTGGATTTGATTTTCTTGGTCATTCGATGAGTTATTGTAAATATGTACATCCTATAGGACATGAGGGGATCCTGTAGGAAATCACTGTAGCATCCTGTAGGAAAGCCTGTTTTGAGACCGAATTGAGAAAAAATCCTCTAGGAAGCTAAAATAGGGTCCCTACTTGTGTCCCAAGCCTTCTGATCATTCACCATCATCTCCAAGCCACCTGTCACATCACCAAAAGAGATTAGTTTTCACACTCTCACATCAAAAAGACAAAAAGAAAAAC
The DNA here is from genome assembly GCA_000404065.3 of Pinus taeda. Taxonomy (NCBI): domain Eukaryota; kingdom Viridiplantae; phylum Streptophyta; class Pinopsida; order Pinales; family Pinaceae; genus Pinus; species Pinus taeda. Next base: position 105,060 of record APFE030035776.1, read on the forward strand.
AAATTTATTTTATTCATTTACATGCATAGCAGTAGAAGGTTTGATGGTTTGAATCTGCATGCTTAGGATAGTAGGATTGCATACAGGTTAACTTAGCATTCTTTTAAAGCAAAACCTCTTAGGAGTTACTTAGAAAATGGTGTGTTTTAGCATTTGATTTCATTCTCTTTCCTTGTACTTTCTTTCTTGCAAAAGGTTAAGGTTCCATTTCAAACATTTCATTTTTTTCAATTAGTTTAGGATTTGAATTTAGTACATACACTCCATTACATTATGACAATAAAGGAAGGACACATTGTATGTTGCACATATATTGTTGATACCTCTTAAGTTTGTATGAACCCTGGGTTGATAATTAAAGTGGGTAGCCTTGGGAGTTGCAGCATTCTTGTTGCAATACCGAGGCTCATCAATGAGTGACCAAGGTTCAAACTTCCTGAATAAGACTATTGAAGCATTGACTGAGGAGTTCCAAGTATATCATCAGAAGAGTACCCCTTATCACTCTCAGGCCAATGGAACAGTAGAAGCATTTAATAATATTTTGTAGAATGCACTTACTAAGATATGCACTGTGAATAGAGATGACTAGGACCTTAGAATTCTAGTAGTTTTATTGGCTTATAGGACCACATGTTAAAAGTTGACAAGTCAAACACCCTTCAGGTTAGTTTATGGGAAAGAAGTTATGATTCCCATGTAGTACATTGTGCCTAGCTTGAGGATTGCAACTTTTATATTGAAGACCATGATATAATGAAGGAAAGAATGGCACAGTTGCTTGCTTTGGAGGAATACATATTTATAGCAGGATTCCATTAGAAGGTAGAGAAAGAAATAGAAAACACCTAGCATGACATACATATTAAGCAGAAGAAGTTTTAGGTAGGAGATAGTGCTCTCCTCTATGACAGTAAGTTTGTGAAATTCCCAGGAAAATTCAAGATGCATTGGTTGGGCCCATATATTATCAAGCATATTACTGATGGAGGCACAATTCAATTAGTGAAGTCAAATGGACAATTGATTCAGGAAGTTGTACAAGGACAACCCTGCCCCTACAATTTCACTCTAAAGAAGAAAGGAGAAAAGTCTTAGTGCCACCTGCAGTTGAAAGTGGGCACTAGACTATTTACTACGCTCCATAGAGATTTGACGTAGGAAGTTACTTTGCTACAGTCTATATTTTGACTTTGTCGGAGTTCAAAAACAAGCTAAAAAATGGAGGAATGTCAACATGAACATCACAGAATTACCTTTACACAGATTACACAAGCTGCACTTGGAAATAATAGAGGAGTTGAAGTTGCGTGAACAACACACCTCACAGTTGAAAATTCGGGTAGAAAGAGAGTGAGCTTCACTACAGCAGAAGCTCGACCAGGTGTTCCATTAGAAGGATCAAGTGGTTTAGCAGCAACAAAAGATCAAGGAGGCGGTTGAAGCAACATGCAGAGAGATTCCAGACCTTGATGCCCGAGAAAAAGAGCCAGTGGAGGACAAGGTCATGAAGCTCATCCTTTCAGTGAAAGGATATAAGGAATAGATCACCACAATAAAATTTAAATATGAAATGTAGATTAGTGAGATGAAAATGAAGTTGCAATCAACCATGCCTCGAGAAGTGTGAGAGTAGAGGGAGACTTAGCTAAAGGATGCAATGGCCAACATCTCTACAACAATGACAGACTGTGGGAAACTTTTGGATGAGAGTTTATAGATTTGGACTTCGCTGCAGGAAGATCCAAATGTGAAGAAACTGCAGGAATACATTTAGCAAAAGAAATAGAAGCTGGAAGAAATTCGAGCGACTACGAAGACATTACCAATCTCAAAAAATCTCGGCAAGATCAATGAGGGAAATGCCCTCCAGAAAAATATCAAGGAGATTGTTATAGACATATTTTGCCACTGCAACCCCAATCATATATGTCCATAAACCAAGGGCTTCTAAGTCCCTAAAAGTGTTGTTTCATACCCTAAAGGAACAAGGTCAGCTGATTACATCATCTCCCAGAATTTCTCCATAGAAAACTACTCAGAACTTATCAAAACTGGACCATACAGACTGCTCAGTGCTAAGGGTGCGATGCATCTCACCTGCCACATGTAAAAAGTGTGATGCATACTAAAAATCCCTTCTTTATGGTGCGATGAGCGAGAGTAGACAAATGGCAGAGACAGTTTGCAAGGTGGATGATCATGGCATCTTCCAGAAACTTCTCCTGTGACACTTGCCTCTCTGAATTCACCCAGGGATGAGTAAGAGATCATGAATCTCCAAGTGGAACCAAGAACTATCAGAGAGAGGACACTAATCAAAATCCCAGAAGCTGACTCACCCCCTGCAAAACATATATATATGGATCCCTCATCCCAGAGATCCAGAGGCTAGAACTTTGTATCTTGTAAGGAAGTGTTGTTGGTTTCCTGGTGGAACATCATAGTGTTAGGTGATCTAAGCTTTTCATGAGGTGAAGAAGGGCTTTCATGCTGGGAGGATGACGCTGGGTCAGATCAATGGGTTATAATCCTCTCTTCTACTCTTTCTATTAATAAAGCTATCCAAGTTTTCCTCCACATTCTTGTTGTTGGCATTATGAGACAAGTGTTGTCCTTGATGGCAAATCACACAGATGACAGATCATAGTGCAGCAGGTCAGTAGCAAGGAATTGATGATCAGACTACAAGAATGTTTGAAAGAGTGAATTATCCTTTATAGATCTGTACGCAGTTTCAGTGAAGCGAAGGTGCATATACACGTAGGTTCTGTGAATGAAAACATCGTATACGTAGGTTGGTCCAAACAAAGTCGCGTATACACGCAGTGTTGGCATTATGGCACAGGTTTGGAGCTATGGTACAGGTGTTGTCCTCGATGGCAACCTTCTTTGGTAACAGATCTTAGTTCAGGCACTCAGAAAGTAGAAAAAGACATATACGCAGGTTCATCTAGACGAAGACGCGTATACACGCGGGTTATACATTACAAAAGCGCGTATATGTTGGGGATCATTCTTTTGGTCCATGGCAGTTAGATCTTGGAACTTGAACCTATGTTTTGGACCATGGCGTCTCGTCAGATATATTGATCCCTAGTTTTGGGTTCATGGTATTGAAATGTTATGGTTTTGGACCATGGTATTGGGGAAGGCCTAAGGCTATAAAAGAGGAAGGAGATCTTGTGACAAATGGTTATCGGAATTATTATTGAAGATCTGATAAAGTGCTAGAGCTGGTATATTGGGTGGTGATGCAGATTTGGATCTAAAGGAAGGAGGAACATTAGCGCAAAAGGAGGATAAGTTCTATTCATGGGTCATAAGCTTTAAGCCTGAATGATAGTATCTTTGTATGATTTGATCTGCTAGATGTGGCGCTTGTTTGATCTATAAGTCTGATAATCTGGGTTAATTAGTGATTGAATATCTGGAAGAATGTGCTGTCCTTCATAGATCTGTACGCAGGTTCAGTGAAGCGAAGGCACGTATACACGCAGTTTAGGTGAAGTAAAGGCGCATATACGCAGGTTTTTCCCTACGCAGATGCGTATGCATGCAAGTTGCAGACTGTTGAAATTGTGTATATGCCTTAAGTTGTGATCTAGTTGTTTCTGCTTATAGATGCTGTGTTCTGGGTTCTGTTGTGTGGTTTTTGTACTGTGTTTTGGGTACAGCTGGTAGAGAAGTATCTACTTGATTTTAGATCTAGTTGGTGAAAAGAAGTTTGGTTGATGAAGAATTTCTTGATGATTGTTTGATGTTCATGGATCCAGTCTGAAAATTGATGAAACGTGGTCCCTGGAAGACAGAGAAGGTTGTAGCCTTCTGTAGGCCAGCACCTACGCACTAGTGTCTTGGCTAGTGCAAGAGCTAAAGGGGATTGTAGCTCCCTTCCAGGAGAAGCTAGAGAATGAGAGAGAGGTAGAAAGATTGCACCAGTATACTGTAAAAGAAGTTTCTAATTAAAAAGAAGATAGAGACGAATTGTAGCAGGTGGTTTTCACCCACATTGGGTTTCCACCTTATATCTTGTGTTCTTGTGTGTGACTGTCTTTCAGCTCTGTTTTACTATCTCTGGTTACTGTTATTTGATTCTGCATCATAGATTAACAATCATCATCAGAAAGATATACGCTGGTTTCCTTCTGCATAATCGCGTATATACGCAGGTTCATTAAACTAAAGTAGCATATATCAGTTGTTTTTGAAAAAGGAATAACTATCTTAATAATACTGATTCACCCCCCCTCTCAGTATTATTTCCAACAATTGGTATCAGAGCAGGTCCTTCTGAAGAAGCTTGATCGCTTGAAGGAAGATCTTTCATCATGAGCAACTACGAGAGGGAAGCATCAATCAGGCCATTGGTTTTTGATGGGACAAACTTCATATATTGGAAGGTAAGAGTCACTACTTATCTTCAATCTCTGAGTACTGAAGTATGGGATATCATCGATACAGGGTATACTTTTCCAACATCGACTCCCACAGATCCGTCTGAGAAGAAGAAATATGAAATGAATGCAAAGGCAGTCAATACTCTATTGGGATGTCTATCACAATCTGAATTTGTCAAAGTCATGCAGTATAAATCTGCTAAGGAAATATGGGACAAGATTGTTCTAAGCTATGAAGGAGATGATCAGGTAAAACGAGAAAAACTTCAAACCCTCATAATTCAGTATGAAAATCTCGGGATGTACAATGATGAAAGTGTGGCTAACTATTTTCTTCATGTAGATGAGATTATTAATTGTATGAAAAATTTGGGTGAAGAAGTAAAAGAGGCTGTTGTGGTTGAAAAAGTTCTAAGATCTTTGTCCCCTAGGTTTGAATCTAAAGTATCTACAATAGAAGAAAAGGAGAATCTTCAAAACCTTAAAATGTCACAGTTGCATGGAATTCTAACCTACTTATGAAATGAGAAAAGGAGGACTATTAGACAGGAGAGAAGCTACCTTCAAGGCTTCTGGCAAAGGAGACTACTATGAGTCAGGACACATATCAGATGAAGAAGGAGAATCAAATTTTGTCAAAAATCTTCAACGGGGTGCTAGACGATTCCGAGGTAAGTTACCTTTCAAATGCTTTTCTTGTGGAAGAGTAGGTCACTATGCTGCCAAATGTCCTCACAAGGATAAGATTGACAAGGGGAAGGAACCTGTTAGATGGAACAAGAAACAAAATGCAAACAAGAAAATCTATTACACTCATGAAGATAGTGATGGACTATCAAATAACGATGAAGATGAACGAGGTAATCACTATAAACTTTTAATAGCCTTTGAAGATGATGATTACATGGATGCTATAGATGTGGATGGCTTTTATGAAGAGATTACTAGACTCAAAGCATGTTTAGAAGAAAATAATATGATCATTGATACTCTGCAATTTCAACTTGATGAAAAAGAAAAATTTATTGAGAAGTTAGAATGTGAAATTGTTGGCCTTAGAAAATAAATTGAGAAAACAAAGGCCCTTAATCTTAAATTTGTTAAAGGATCTGAAACTCTGGATGAGATTATGAATGCACAGCGTTCCCCTCTAATCAAGACAGGTTTGGGGTATAATGGAGAAGCATCTCAAGCTTCCACCTCCAAAAGTTATCTTGATGCAGCAAGAAGGAGTGAGCAAAGGCCAAATAGAAATCATCAGGTAAATCAGGGACAATCTTCCTCAAGAATGAAAAAAGACTATCAAGAAAATCAAGGACATGCTACCTTAAGGACAAACAAAAACTACAACCAACCACAGGTAAAGTCTTCCCAATTTCCTTCAAGAATGGATGTCAGTAGAAACTACAACCGGTTGGATGATAGTCGCAGGAATTTCTTCAATGGCCAATGTTTCTCTTGCCATAACTTTGGTCACAAAGAAACTCAATGTGTTGCCCATAAGATAATCATGACTAGAGAGGCTCAAAAACAAAGAAGTGTGCCTGCAATCATGAAGAGGACCTATAACAACTTTTCCGCCCTTGAAAGTGAAATTGAATGTTTTATTTGTAATAATTTTGGTCATGAAGATTTTGAATGCAGGAGCAGGTTTTGGAAGACAACTCAGAAGGAACAAACCTCAAGTGCCAAATCATGGAGAATGAAGGAACCGCAACCAGAAAGATGTGGAATAGATTTATATGCAGAAGGATAGGAAAATCAATGGTATATCGACAGCGGATGTTCGAAGCATATGACAGGTGATAAAGAAAAACTTGAATCATATACTGCTTTAGAAAAGGGAAAGAAATTTTCTTTTGGAAATGATACACCTGCAGCCATAAAAGGAAAAGGCATTGCTCAGTTG
>APFE030035776.1:116459-181759 GCA_000404065.3 Pinus taeda
TCTGTAGGCCAGCACCTACGCACTAGTATCTTGGCTAGTGCAAGAGCTAAAGGGGGTTGTAGCTCCCTTCCAGGAGAAGCTAGAGAATGAGAGAGAGGTAGAAAGATTGCACCAGTATATTGTAAAAGAAGTTTCTAATTAAAAAGAAGATAGAGACGAATTGCAGCAGGTGGTTTTCACCCACATTGGGTTTCCACCTTATATCTTGTCTTCTTGTGTGTGACTGTCTTTCAGCTCTGTTTTACTGTCTCTGGTTACTGTTATTTGATTCTGCATCACAAATTAACAATCATCATCAGAAAGATTAAGTAAAGTAAAAGCCTGTTTTGTATACACTGGTTTCCTTCTGCATAATCACATATATACGCAGGTTCTTTAAACTGAATTAGCGTATATCAGTTGTTTTTGAAAAAGGAATAACTATCTTAATAATACTGATTCACCCCCCCTCTCAGTATTATTTCCAACACGCAGGTTAGACATTACCAAGTCGCGTATGCGTATGCACGTAGATTCATGCACAGAAAGGCACGTACATGTGGGAGAACTTATTTTTGGTCTGTGGTATTTAGTCCTTGGTACTTGAACCTATGGTTTTGGACCATGGTATCTCATCAAAAGTGATGATCCCTAGTATTGGGTCCATGGTATTGTTTTGCTATGGTTTTGGACCATGGTATTGAGTAAGGCCTAAGACTATAAAAGGAGAAGAAGATAATTAGGCAAAGGCATGGAAAAAGACTTGAATATATGATGTACTATGAGATCCAGTATGCAGGATATGGGTTATGATGCATTGCTTGATCTGAGCTAAGGAGGGATCTCACCAGTTGATGGAGAACAAGATCTAAGGATAGATCAGGATCAAATGATTTGAAATGAAACATCTTTATATGGTTTTATCATGGATAGACTAGATGTGAATTATTGATGCATGTTTTATTGTACGCATGTTATGATCTAGGTATGACTGATGTTTGAAACAGCCGCAAAGTCATGATTGAATATGTATAGATCTGTACGCGGGTTGGCTTTGGCGAAAGCACGTATATACGCGGGTTTGATTCATCATAGTAGCATATACATAATGAAGTATGATGTTTGAAGTTACAGTTGGGTTTGATTGTTATTGCAGAGTTCTGTAGTCTGCTCTATGTTCTGGTGACTGTGTTGTTGACAAGGTTTCAGTGCTTTAGTGATTCAGAAATTGATGATGCTAGTATTGATTGATTTGTGCTTCAATGATATTGATGGGTCCAGTATGAAAATTGGATGAAATGTGGCCTTCAGATTATAGTGTTGTGCTTCAGGAGTATCCAATTTGAAAATGTATGAAACGTGGTACCTGGAGGAAGAAAGAGAAGGTTGTTGCCTTATGTAGGTCGGCACCTACGTACTAGTACATCAGCTAGTACAAGAGCTAAGGGAGTGGTAGCTCCCTTCCAGTAGTAGCTGGAGAACGAGTAAAGGTTGGAGCATTTCAGTGGGCCAGCACCTACGTACTAGTAAGTGGATCGGCTAGTACAAGAGCTAAGGGGGTTGTAGCTCCCTTCCAGGAGAGTCTAGAGAACGAGAGAAGGTTGTAGCCTTCTGTAGGTAGAAGCCTGTGTACTGGTATAAGACTGCACCAGTACGGAACTATTGTAAAAGATGTTTCTTATTAAAAGAAGATAGAGACGACTTGCAGTAGGTGGTTTTCACCCACATTGGGTTTCCACCTTATATCATGGTGGTCATGTGTGCTTCTTGTGTGTGATGATCTGTTTTGTTTTATTGCACCTGCTTACTATACATATGGTTAAAGAAGTTCTAATGCACTAACTAAAGATCAACATTTAATGGATTAATTGAATCATAAGTATTTTGGATATATGCTAGTTGCATTAGACACAGTTGTGTATACACGCGGGTTCCCTTAATTGAAGTAGCGTATATGTATTGAAGTATGGAAATGAAAAAGTTTTATTGATTTGATAATACTGATTCACCCCCCCCCCTCCCTCTCAGTATTATTTCCAACACTTGTATGTTTGATGTTATATGCATTTGTGTGGTCAATATATATCTGGTCCTATATTGTTTATGATTGTAGATCCTAGTACTTTGAACGTATTATGCTGCTTTGGCTTTACAGGTACTCTTTGAAACAGGGTAAGCAAGGAAGGAGCGGCAAAGATCTGTCAGAGGGGAGAAGGAACAAGCAAGGAACCAAGCGAAAGATCGAGGCTGGTATTATTTGCTCCTCTCCTATCTACTTCTCATAAAGGAAAATGAAAGTAACTTTAGTTTGTTTGTTTCTAAGATAGATACCTGTCTTAGTGGGACTAGCAGCTCTGCATGGACACTAGATTTCCCGATAACAGAGATGAGGAAGGAAGAACAGGTTTTGACAGAGAATACTTAGCCATGGAAGGATGAGGCTCTCTAACTATCCCAAGCAGTGGATGAGAAGCTTCAAGAGCTTCGACAAAGAGAGAAAATTATATTAGATAAGGCTATAGTACCTGTGATAGAAGCACTGTTGGAGGAAGTGTGTAGCAAAGAGAAGCAAATCACAGAGATTTTGCAACAGTTCAAGAATGCCTACAATAACATTGCAACAAAGATAAGAGGAAAAACAACTGAGTTACTCAGGATGAATCACATGTGAGTGTTGGGGGCATGTTGGGCATAACCCAACTTGGCCTAGATTTTGGCAAAGACTCCGCATTTTCATGAGTGAAGCACATAGTAGAGAAGCAGAATGCGAAGTGGACCACGCAATGGACTACCTGGAATATATTGTCTGGTGTAAGGGCTTCGGGGTGGTTCGAAGCCCTTCCTTTTTGTAAAAGGGAACTATTTTTGTAAAGGGTCAATGGTGTTGGACCATAGTAGCTTGTTTTAAGGAGTCCATGGTATTTGGACCATGGTATATGATGATGTAACTCTCAATGTAATAATAAATATAGGGTAAAGTAATAATTAATAGAATCATCTTTATGATCCATATCAGTGTTCTCATTATATTATTTTGATATGTAATTTTGTAACAAAGAAGAGACTCTGCAGCTGAGTGCACAAAGCCCTGATTCTATAGCTTAGTGCACAGACAACCTACAACTTATTGCACAGGCCAAGAACTATTTGTTGTACACAAATTCAATATATAAGAAATAGTTCCTGTGGATGTAGCCCCACATTGGGGTGAACCATGATAAAGTGGTGTCTTCACGTGTATAATTTATTATTATCTGTTGTAGCGTAACAGTGCTTACAATTGCGTTTTATTTAAGCATAGTAATGGTTTATGGATTTATATGATATGTTAAGTGATTAATGTAATGTGGCAAAGTGATTTATGAATGTTAATAATAAAATAACATAATAATGCTACATCTCCACATCCTTCAAGGTTGCAGAAACCTGGTTCTACATCCTCCCATAGTCACTTTGGGTGAGACTTTGATATGCTTGCAGGTCGTTTCCGAAAGGGCCAGTGATTGAGGGTTTTGTTGGTGCGTAGTATAGATCAAACTTGGGTCAGCCCAAACCAAGCCAACACTAAACCATAACCTCTCATATTGACCATACTCCCCCTGAGCATATATTGGTCCTTCTAGAGATATGAAATATAAGTATAAGGATTTATGTATAAAATACATGTCTATTCTCCTATAAGCATGACTGATGACTCTATGAACTCAAGTTTACCTTAATCACCCATAGAAATAGGGACATATGACAAGACATGAATTTGAAATGTAATGGACCATACATGGTCGAAGTTTACAATGTTTACAATATGGGTCACTTCATGACCAATACACCAAAAGATGGGATAATGATGGTACATGGTTATTCACATGCACAAACATGTGTTTTCCTTCAAACATGATCAATACATTGAATGTTGTGGTATGTGTTATATTCCTTCTATGACTAGCCACATGCATTGTTACATTGTGTTGGGCATAGCGCGGGGGGGGCAGCCCCCCCATCCACGCCCCCCCGCATCCAGGGGGTTTGCAAGTGGGCGCTAGCCCCCTTACATAGGTTCCAAGGTAGTGCCCCAGTAATTTTTTTTAATGTGAACCCAGTAATAGTTGGGTGAGCCCAATGATGGTGGGTGGACTGACCCATGATTTTGCTCATGGTTTTCGTACATGGTTTTGGGAAAGATCATTTTTTCCCTTGGAATTTTGTAAATTTGGTCAAGGGAACTACGGTTATGTTCTAATCTAGGGTTAATGGATTGGGATTTATGTATGCTTTGGCATGTATAGATATGTATTTTAACATTGAAAGGAATATAAAAAAATATCAATCTGGTTTTCCTAGTTTGGATTCCAGGAGAAAATCTCTATGTATACTTTTACGTTCTCGCCATTGTTTATTTTTTTGTTTTAAGAATTTGTTTGTAAGTAATTTTTTACAAGGTTAAAACATGCACTGAATAGTGAGAAATACATCACATCCATAAATAATAGGATGTATGCTATGTGCATCATTATCACATGTCTATTCCAAAAAAAATCGACCATAAATAAAAATCTCAATGGAAACATATGAATGAAGACCTTTTGCAACATCTAAAAATCCTCTCAAGCCACTAAGTAAAGTAGCCAAATAACATTGATTAGCAATATATCAGATACCAACCAACATCATCAATGAACTCACTATAGCAACAACATAAATATCATATATCCTTCTCATTAATGAAGATGACAGTCAATAATAAGAAAAGAAGCAATGCTGAAAGATTGATCTATATACCGACAACAATAATATAAACTTATATAGGCATCATCAACAGTATGCAATGAACCAAAGTAGTTCCCTCATTCCTTTTTTCCTAAGAAAAACCATAATGGAAACATTGAACTATCAGAAGCATATGAGATTCCTTACCTGAATTTGTGCCACTCCTTCATCACCACAGAAGATAATACATAATTATCTTAGGTAAGAAAAATGTATATATGTGTCTGTCATTCATAAGAAGTGTGTATAAAATGTAAAATGCTAACATTTTCTAAGAAAAAAATAGCCACATCTCCCCTTGAACTTGCCATATTTTTTTCCTAAACACAATAACTTTAGTAGATGCAATGTTAGTAGCATAAATCCTTACCAAAATAATAATATAGAAACATATGAAATAATCATCAAAGTTGAACTAGTGAAACAGAACACATGCATAACTCCTCTTGAGACCATGCATCTATTTCCAACAAATTGATCTTGTGGACATGATAGTCATAAGTTCCTATGCTACTATCATCTACTTTCCATGAGCTTATGCACCTCACATTCACTTATGTAGTCTTTACAATAGACTGTAGTGGGGATTGCCTTCCCCTACTCTAAATCTGAAGAGGAGGAGATTGACCTCTAATTTTTGCATGTATTTTTCTTTAGGACTATACTTTATCTGCATTTTTTATTCCTTTTTCTATTACCTTTCAAGTGTCTTCTCTATAATTTTGCATCCTGTTGAGGTAAATATAACTACATGCTCTTTATTAGTCATTTGACCTGCACTCATAATATTCTTTTTATCCCATCAACAAACAATACATTAGTTTCTTCTATATTTTAACATCAATATCAACTCTACCTTTTCCTAGTACCTTTATCGGTGCATTATTTCCAAGAATTACTTTACCACCTTTTGATTTTTTGAGAGAGATCAATTTGTTCTTATTTCCAAGCATGCGATGAGAGTATCCACTATATGTGTACCACTGATCTTGTTCTTCTATTGTGCACATAACAAGACCACTCTTCACTTGTTTCTCTTGTTTTTTCTTGATATGAGGAACATTGATAGATCCATCCTTTTCAAGTCAATTAATAATAGTATTCATGTATGGTTGCTTGTCTTGAAGAAGTTCTAATTATTGCTTGAAATGTTTGTAACAACCCTAGTCAAAATTCCATGTAATAAAAGTTAATAAAGGAAAAATACTAACCAAGGTCATGGGACACTTATTCGAAGTTGAATGTTGGGAAAGAAATCGTAGTGTGGGTGTTCATTTTGTTTATTATGGCTAAGGAAATTGGCAAAGGAAATGGCAAAGGCTTTGAAAAGGAAAAGTGGCATTAATTAACATTTTATTTATGAAAATTATAGAAATTAGGAAAAAAGGAAGGTGAAAGGTCACAAGTTGCATGTGAGGAGTAAAATGAAGGAAATAATGGAAAAATGAAGAAAATAGAGGCTTAATTAAGAAAAGGGCTTCTGAGGATCAGTTCATAACCTTTTGTTAGTTTAGTTTTGGAGCTCTTTTTCTATTCTCACTCTATCACACTCTTGGAAACTTAGAGTTTTCTTGGAGCACTTCATCATTGCATCAAGGAAAGAAAAGATGGCAAAGGGAGGTGAAGATGAAGGAAGAAAGAGCATGATAAAGTGGCTACAATGGGATTATTTGCAGGTATCGAGTTGCATGTATTATTTCCTTTCTAGTTTTGGCATGCATGGTTATGCATGTGTGTTCTTGATTCTCTTGCTTTCATGGGAATGGGTTTTTTCTAGGTGTGACAATGTTCTTCAACCTTGCCTTGCCATTTCCGAATAGCCATGGGTTGGTGGGTGTTGGTGCACTAAGATGTATTTTTACAAACAGTCTTAATTCCTACATTAATTATAAACCCAAGGTAAGTCTTTTTATGTCAAGAGTGTCAGCACTATATGTGCAGTGAATTCAAAGGTTATCTAATGATAAATCATTGCAATCAGTAATAATTATTCCTTCAACTCACTCCAAACAATTCAGAAAGAAATAAATAAGGAAGAAAGAACTCTGAAAGAACTCTTAACACACTACGCAACTTTATTGAACTTGTTCTAAAATCAAATGAATCTGAATGCAAATGCAAAGAATCACACTTGGAAATCGTCAAATAGAATTAAAAATAACTAACTCAATCAGGAAAGAGAACTGTAACAACTGAACAACAATGATAATATATAGCAAATCCGAATTTAACAACAAATCTAATTGAACGACAAATCCTAATTGAACAGAAAATCTCAATTGAACGACAAATCCTAATAGAACAGTAAATCCCAATTAAACAGCAACTGATAATTGAACATCAAACAAGAATATAATGATAAATGATATCTAAACAACAAATGACTTATATAAGCAAATTATGGAAATTGATTAATGTTATCTCTAAGATCTATGATAACATAACTCAGAATGGACAACACTCTACTACTAAAACTAACATAACCAATCCAATCAAAGCATTACTTAGATATATCACATAGCTAATTCTGAATCTAAATGAATGGCAGTATGAATCGGAATCGTCAATCTTCACAATAAGCGAAATGATATTAACTTAACAGTAACAATTAGTAAAGACTAAATAGAAAATATTATAACACAAGAAAGAAATAGAACTTCTCTTGATCGAGCCCAGAGTCGCTAGAAGTCTCCGCTAAGAAATACTTAGAATATAAGTATGGATCAAACATAGTCTTTCTTCATTAAAATAAGCAACAAGGTTACAACATCACTGAGATAACAATATTATATGTCTCAAAATAATAATTACAAGTTATGAAATTCTCCCCTCTTCCTGTTTGCCTTTCGGCCTTATATATAACATTGAAAGAGTAAAATAGATAAAAGTGAATCCTCAGGATCAGGGGATCCTGAGGATTTCGCAATACATAATCTAATTCTGTCGTGAAATAGCATCGGTCTGCTTGGTCTCTCGATGCCTTGATTGCCTCATATGCTTTATTTTTCCTTTAACGGCTTGATGTTTCTCTATCGATTAAACAACTATTGTCCAATCCACGTCTTATGCATATAAAGATAGCAAAAAGTCAGTTTCTCATGCTAGATTTATCTAATATTTTACCAAGTTCTTTTACCCAAATTTAGTTGTTATTTCCTTTACTTCGATCCATAAACAAAGATAATCATGTGATGATAAATGCTAAATAAATCTATTTACAAAGAGAAAACATACCTTTTTCCTGACCCAACATACTCCCCAGCTTACCTTGTTGCATGTCCTCATGCAACTAAATAGTTGATGTGTAGTTGAGATAGGGAATAGGTAGGATATACCTCCTCCTTATAATTTCTGAAGCCATTTTTCTTCTTTAGTATAGAAAAATCCTGGGTAACGTCTTGATCCTTCAAGGTGTAGTCACAACAATACTTATCTAGAGGATACCATATGATTGGAGTCCTATATCGTCATCCTATCCCTTCAAGCCCCATGGTTAAGACCATGTTACTGTAGTTGTGGAAATGAGAGGAGGCAACTTTGAGTTATGGTATCCAAATGGTTCTCAATTTCTAATAGTAATGTTGGAGACTTTCCAGCTTTGTCTAGTTGCAAACAAGGCTTCCTCCTTAATCTCTTGGAAGTACTCCTTTCTAGCTTGTATAATATCTGTGTGAAATGGCCCCAGTTGGCCCACTTGAGTTGATTAGTAGCAAAAGAGAGAAATACCTGGAGTTGTACATCATCCCGTATAAAGGGGTCAGGGTTGTTGTCTCTATCACCTTCTAGAAAGAAATTGTGCATATAAAGTTCACAGAGGAGTCGTTGTACCTGCTCATCCTGTTCTCTAAAGCACTTGACAAAGTCCGGGGTAGTTTTGATTTCCACAGACTTCCCAGCCTTAACAACTTTGAATTTCAACAGGAGGTATCTCTCCAGGAGGAGTAAGGCATAATTTGTAGCAGGGGCTCTACATGACAGGGTGTCTGAATAAAGAGAGTAGACCGTTTCCGATTGCTCTTTAGCCTTATGTAATTTGTCACGTGCTTTCTCAACCTTTTTTTGTTTAGCCTTATACTGAGAAAATGTCTCATCCTTAGTCACTGTGAGTGCCTCAAATGTTTTCTTTAACTCTTGATGTATCCATAGGGGCACTACCTCCTCCTTGTGCTCGGCTAATTCCTCCTGAACCTTCAGTAGTTCATTATCTTATGTCTCTATAGGCTCAGTTTAAACAATAGCCGCAGCTACTTCTTGAGTTATTCAACTATTAATTGGGATGCTTCCTTCAGAATCAGTATGAACAACAATGTTCACAGTAGGGTAGTCCGTTTGGGTCTCATGTGAGAAAACACAAGGGTCTTTAGTCTGCATTTCAGTGTCTTCTACAAGACATGGCTCTATTTGAGTTTACTTTGGACAGGTGAAAAGATCCTCAGTTTGGGTTTCAACATCCTTTCCAGAATAATGTTCTATCTATGTGCCTGTGGTCTCTTTTTCTACTTTCAAATTCCCAGCTCTAATGGCTTCTTTTAACCACTGCCTTAGTTCTCCAATTATTCGCTTATGTTTTCTATACTTCTTAAGAATTTTCCTGAGCCTGTCCTTATAGGACTTGTTTATTCTGGGACTTCCAACCTGTGGTGGGTTGACTGCATTGTCCTCTGGTTCCTATATAGGTGGTATTGTGTCAGCATCAGGGAGGGTTCCAACTAGAACTATATCTCCCGATGGAGCTTCACCTTCTAGCTCCTCTTTGTCATGGATTTCTCTTTTAGGAGATCCCAATACAATGGTTTTCCCTGAACAATTTTCATTCTCTGGATTTTCTTATGGGTAGGCCTCATCCTCAAGGGACTTAGAAACAATAGTATTGCCTAGTTAATTTACATCTCCCAGGGTTTCATCTGCCGAATTTTATTCAGCTGGGGGATCCAATGGATCAACGTTTGTTGTCCGGTTTTCTTCTCTCATGGCTTCTTCTTCATGCATCTCAGTTTCAAGGGGATTTTCCACATAAGGGACTAGTTCCCCCTATTCTTCCAAGAAATCAGTAAATGGCAGTGTTTGATCACAACCAGGGCTATCAACAGAGGTAGACTGGTTGGGGGTACAATTCTGTCCTTGAACATTCTTAGATTATTCTTTTCCCTCTCCAAACATTCCCATGTTTTCCATACCCTGGCCACCTCTTCTTCATAGTCTCACAAAGGGGTATATTGTGGACTTGGAGGTGGTGTGAGTGATGGAACAGCCTCATTCGTCTGAATTGGGGTATATCTCTGGGACTTCACCCACACAAAGCGTCTGCATTTTTCTAGGTTCAAAGGCACAAATGCATTTTTCCTCTTCTGCATCCTTCTCGAACCTGTGGTTCTAGGCCCTTGTTGTTCTGCTATTGGGTTTTCTGGAGGTGGGGTCAGAGTAGGATTTGCAATATTGTCCCAAGTTAACTGTTTTTGGGCCAGTCCATGTATGACAAGCAATTTAATCAGTCCATGATGACTGATGATAGTGCGTGGGTCCTTAGATTTCCTAACTCGTCGACCAACATCATGCAATAAAGAATTCAAATAAAACAACAAATTAACTGAAATATTTTATTTTAGGATGGCTAACAATTTGAGTTAATAGGGCTTTACCACATCCTGGCAACCACCGCATGTGATATACCATTGCATGATGATTGCCAACTCTTGCCAAGGTTGGCTTAACGCTGAAGAGTGAATCCCTTTCCCTGTTCGAGCTAATTGCTCATCCGGGTCCTAGAACACTACAACTGCATTGTGAAAAAGGACGTGCTTTTCTGTCCATTTGGTTCCCTCAACCGGAAGTCCAACGACTCCAGCTATGACCACTTCAGACACTGTTATATCCCTGCCTTTGACTGTGGTGCTACCATTCTACAAGTTTTGCAAGAATTTGTGTCATTTCTTCGTGAAATCCCTACAATTTATTCAGATATTGCAGCCATCTTGCACGCTCGAGAATTTCCCGAGCCTAGTCTGATACCTTGAGTACTGAGGGCTCATTTTGGATAGCTTTACCTCCCATTGCTGCGATGTTACTGTGACTGGTTCTCCTGTATGGACTTCTCTTGTTCTTTCACAAATTAGAACAACAACAAATATTGTTAAAGCAATTAACAGGAAGAATGGAGTTGATTTGGGAATTAATAGCATATACAATCAAGTCATTTATCTCATCAACCATTTTTGACACGGGCCCATAATTAACTTGCATGCCATCCGTAATGGTCGTCGTTGTTTCTCCAATCTGAAATACCTTGCTAATTATTATGCATATCCAATCATCATGTAACCTCTACTTGAAAATCCATTTAATAGTTAGCATTCAATTATCCATAACTATTTCGCACGTTTTTCACACGCAGACCATCCCCCCTCCAATGGGAAAAAGGACGTCCATGTCCACCGAGCATGTGAAAAGCAAGCGTATGAATTGAGGACTCATAAATGTAGACAATCAATCCAGAAAAATGGCACAATTTATGACAAAGAAATTAAATCAAGACATGTATCAGTGGTAAAAATGACCAAAAAAAAATTAAAACATAGATTTTAATTCATTATGTTAAAATATTTTCACCATAAATGGCATTAATAAAAAAGGCATAATCGGTGGTATGTATTAATGACTGCCATAAAATGATTGGAAAATTAGAATATGATAAATATATAACATAAGTTAACATGCAGGTCAGCTTGTAAGAGTGTTGTTCAAATGGGAAATTCCCTTTGGAAAGAAATCCATAGGTGGTAATAGATAGAAATCATTTGGTAGTGTAATATGATACTCCAATACCAAAAGCAGAGCTGTTGCTGCAAGCAAGCATTCATAGCCTCGATAGGGTTGCTTTTTAACCCCACAAATGAGCCAAAGTCCTCCTTTTAGTATGTAGATGGTTCTTCTTTTCTTGTCATAAAGAGATCACTATGCTGGCATGGTGACCAAGTGACCATAGTGCCATTCACCAGGATATAAGAAGTGATCAGGCTGGCTCATGATGAGAACCCCTGTCCTTCTAACAATTTTAATCACCAAGAAGGTCATTACCTTGGTTTGGTGGCCAAATTGGAATGTCACTTGTTACATTCGTATGAACATGGTAGGTTGGCCTGAGATGAGATGCCCTATCCTCTTTTGATGCATTTTCATATTTCATTATTTCCATTTCTTCTTTTGAAATTTTTATTGTAACAAGAGGGAGGTTCATTTTCTCCTTAAGAGTCAGGGATGTTGTAATAAGTAAAAGGAGCCAATGAAAGTTTATACTCTTACCCCCATATCATCATATCAGCTGGATTTATCCATTTAAAAGTGTAAACATAAGGCATCATGGTTTCAAAATAATGAATCATTTTATGATGTGTCCAAAGAAGAGATGTTTAGCGAGTCATTATAAAGATACAACATATTAGCTTTTGAATAAAGATAACCATCAAAAGGCTTCATAGGTCATAATGATATTATCATTACTGTTTTTTTTTATACTAGGCACAAATCCCTTCAAATGGAGTTTATTCAAAACATAAGAGAAAAAAAGAAAGATGGCATAATGATCAGTAATTAAAGAATTCATAGTTTTTCCTATCTAAAAAGACCAAAAGTGTTGTTCAATGGATTGAGCAGCAACCGTTCAATCGATTGAACAACAGAAATTAAAAGAAAAAACATGCAAATCGTTCAATCATTTGAACAACAAAAATCAAAACATAAAAGTATTGTTCAATCGATTGAACAACAATCGTTCAATCATTTGAACAACAAAAATAGAAAAAGAAAAAAAATGTAAAAGTGTTGTTCAATCGATTGAACAACAATTGTTCAATCGTTTGAACAGCAAAATTCACAAAATGTAAGAGTGACGTTCAATCGATTGAAAAAAAATCGTTCAATCATTTGAACAATGAAAATTGCAAAAAAAAACTATAAAAGTGTTGTTCAATCGATTGAACAACAATCGTTCAATCGTTTCAACAACAAAAATCGCAAAAAAAAAAATGTAAAATTGTTGTTTAATCGATTGAACAACAATCGTTCAATCATTTGAACAACAGAAATCAAAAAACATAAAAGTGTTGTTAAATTGATTGTACAACAATCATTCAATCATTTGAACAACAAAAACAAAAACGAGAAAGTGTTGTTCAATCGAATGAACAAAAATCGTTCAATCATTTGATCAGCCAAAAAAAAAGGTGTTGTTCAATCGATTGAACAACAACCATTCAATCGTTTGAACAACAAAATCAACAAAAATGTAAAAGTGCTGTTCAATCAGTTGAACAACAATAATTCAATCGTTTGAACGGAAAAATCAAAAGACACAAAAGTGTTGTTCAATCGATTGAACAACAATTGTTCAATCGTTTGAACAACAAAAAATTAAAAAGAAAAAAATGCGAAAAGTGTTGTTCAATCAATTAAACAACAACTATTCAACCGATTGAATAATACTTATCAAGCACTCAAAGCAATGAAAATCCTCACATATACATGGTGATTCCCAATATAAATTGCAATCAATCAAAGAGAATATATACATTATTTATAATTTAAATAAATCTCAATTTTTTGAAAGAAAAGTTGTTGGGTCATCTCTCCCTACAACTAAAATTTGCATGGAGGGGTCCTCGCTTACCTGCTCACAGAAAGAATCCTTCGTGAGTGGTTTGTGATAGAGACACACTCAATGCCCATTCACCTTAAACAAGTGGCCAAATCCATCAATGGTAGTCAATGTAAGAGTACCATTGTTATGTATTTCTTGAATCTCATAAGGGTCAAGCCATCTTGTTTGCAACTTGCCCGAGAAGTCCTGGAATCTAGAGTCGTAAAGGAGTGCCCAATCCCCTTCTTGAAATGTCTTCATTTTCATGAGGTTGTCGTGCCACTTTTCCCTTTGTTGCTGAATAATTACAGTCTATTGCAAAGCTAGCAGTCGAGCTCCATCTAGTTCATTGATTTGTTGTAGTCACTTGGTTTGGGCTTCTGTTAAATCCGGCCTCACTTCCTGAGAAGTTGTTAGAGTCTTTATTTCGAATTTGATCAGGAAAATAGGTTCTTTGCCAAACATGAGCTAGTACGGAGAGCATCCAACAGTATTCCTCCAAGTCGTGCAATAGGCCCACAAGGCCTCTAGCAGTCTAGCAGCCCAGTCTCACCAATGTGTTGAGACTGTCTCGATCAAAATCACTGCAATGACCTTATTGGTACTTTTGACCTGCCCATTTGCCTGCAGGTGATATGGGGAATTGATCCTATGCGTAGTATGATAGTTCCTGAGAGTGGAAGTATTCTTGTATCCTACGAATTTCCCTCCCCCATCTGTGATCACTTCTCGCGGTAAACCATACCACACAAATAACCCATAAAGGAAGTTAATCACAGCTTCCTCTGTGGCTCTTGGTAAATCTACAGTTTCCATCCATTTCATCACATAAACTGTGGCAACCAATATGTAGGTCTTCTGATTGGATGGCGAATGAAATGGGCCAAGAAATTCCAATGCCCATCTCTCAAAGGGTTCTATGACTAGTTAGGGTTGCAAAGACATTTCATCAGAGTGGCTAAGCCTGCCCATCCTTTGGCTGCTATCACAAGCCTGGGCATATTTCTTAGCATCCTTAAAAATAGTGGGCCAATAATAGCCCATCTATAATACCTTATGCCCTGTCCTATGATCTGCGAAGTTTTCCCCGCAGGGCTTGTCTTGGCAATGTTTTAGGATGTCATTTATCTCATCCTCGCGAATGCATCTGCATATACACATGTCGACACCTGTGTGAAAAATATATCTGCCTATCCAAGAGAATTGGGCGTACGCTGAATGATATGTCTCCTCTCTCTTGTTGTCAAATACCTAGGTAGCTTCCCTACTGCCAGATAATTTTCCACATCTACGTACCACAGCATCTTGACTGCTATGGAAAATAGATGTTCAACTGAAATCGGTCGTCTACTACCAATGGATCATTCACCTTCGGGATTCGAGATAGAAAATTAGCAATTGGGTTTTCCTTCCTCTGACGCTCCTTAATAGTAATGTCGAACTCCTGCAAAAGCAATAGCCACCGTGTCACTCAACCATTTATGATATGTTTATTAGCTAGATACCGAATGGCAGAGTGATCAGTATACAGAAACACTTGGTAGCCAATTATATAATGTCAAAATTTGTTTATTCCATAAATAACAACTAAGAATTATTTTTCTGTCACTATATAATTAAGTTCTATAGAAGTGAGATTTTTGCTAATATAATATATAGCATAAGGTTTACTATCCTCCTCCTGGCTGAGGACAGTGCCTATAGCTACATCTAATGCATCCCAGTTTGGTCCATGTAATATTGGTGTTGTTGAGACTAATTTCTTTAGACTTGTAAAAGTTGTTTCACATTTGTCAGACCATTTGAAATCAACATTTCCAGTTAAATCATATAAAGGTGCAGGAATTTGTGAAAAAGTTTTTAATAAACCTATGATAATAGCATGCATATCCCAGGAAGCTACGTACCTTTGTCTGAGTGTAGGGGTTAGGCAATAAAAGAATTACTTGTATTTTTGCTGGATCTACCTGTATCCCTGCTATAGAGTATAATGTCCCAAGATTACGCCCTTGGTCATCATCATGTGACACATGACATTGCTTAAACATAACCTGGTAGCAATGCATCGTTCTAAGACTTTTTCTAATGTTTGTAATGCTTGGTCAAAGTCATCCCCATATGGATTAAAGTCTTCCATATACACCTCAAGTCCTTCATTTATCAAATCAACAAAAATGTTGAATATATCTCTCTCGAATGTAGTTGGGGCACTACACAAGCCAAATGGTAATACTCTGTACACGAATGTACCCCAGGGACAGGTGAGGGTTGTTTTTTCTTGGCCTTCAAGGGTGATCTGAATCTGATTGTAGCCGCTAAAACCATCCAGGAAGGAAAAGAACTGCTTCCTTGCCAAAGTATCAAGGATTTGATCAATGAATGGGAGGGGGAAGTGATCTTTCTTTGTTGCCTTGTTCAACTCCTAGTAGTATACACAAATACGCCACTTCCCGTTTTTCTTGGGGATGAACACTAATGGAGAGACCCATTTACTGTCTGAAATAGGATAAATTAAGTTCACATCTAGCAGCTTCTGTAACTCTTCTTTCACAATGTCCTTGAGATGTGGATTCAATCTTCGTTGAGGTTGTCAGATGGTCGAGCATCCTTCTTCGTATAGATGTGGTGTGTACATAGTAGTGGGTATATACCCTTCATGTTAGGATAATCCTAGGCAAAATCCCCTTTATATTTCTGCAGGACCTGTATGAGCTTTTTTTGCTGATCGTTATCTAGACTACCATTAATGTCTAGAAATTTGCATGGTTTGACCTCAACAGGCTTGTTGTTATGAACAACGGTCGTCTGGATATGTTGGTTGCCTGTATCCTTCAAAGGATCCTCCATGGCTTTATTATCAAGGATTGCTTTCAACATTTGACATTTTACATTGCTCACATCAGCTGGTTGATTGATAAAATTGTTGATACCGTTATCTTTAGTATGATCTTTGAATTCCAGTGCCTCTACTACTATGAGTGGTATACGGATGCTTTCCTCCAGGTATGTTGGTGGTTGTTTACATATTTTTATAATGGGCAGACTTGGCTTGGCAAGAGGATACAACACAAGATTTTTTACAGCATCCCCCTTTGCAATAGTCGTGATGCCTTCTCAGTAGCCGATATAAGCATCAACTATCTCCAACCAAGGTCAACCCAGAATCATAGGATGCCCATCCAATCAACTCTTTGGGTTTATGACAAGAAAATATACTGGATATTCCCATGAATCAACAGAAACTATAACATCCTGTAAGGTCCCTTCTGGCCTTACCACCAAACAATCAACCAGTTCTAATAAGTGGTGGTTGGTTCCAAGGCTGTAATCCCAAGTGCTTAACAAGTTTTTGCTGTTAAAATATTAATGGTTGCACCCATATCAACTAGCGTATTGGGAAAAGAGTGCCCATATATCTGAACTGTCACTATGGGAATTCAAGGATCTTCATACTTTACCGGAGTTTCCCCTCCCAAGAGTAAATTAGATAAGGTTCCTACAACGTGAATGGTGGGTGAAGCTTTTTCTTTCCTCGTAAGCTTCTTTACACATAGCTCTCTGATTGTTTTAGCATAGATGGGAATATCTTGAATGGCCTGGAGGAGAGGAATTTTAATACAAATATTTGTTAGTTCCCCTAAAAGATGAAAATCTAGGTACATAATCATCTTAGGTATCGTTAACCTTTCGGGGAATGGAGGATAAGTGACTATGAGTTCCTCTGGTCCTTCTTGCTGATCTATCTATTTTCCTTGTTTCATTTCAGTATCAATTATAAGTGTTGGTATATGTACATATGGTGGTATATGTACAGGTGGTGTTTCAATCTCAATTGATGGTTGATCCCTATTTTCCTCGGAGGTGATGATACATCTCGAACTCAATGTAAGTTCATATCCCATAGTCTGAGCTTTCTACAATTTGCACCAGCTAGACTGGTCCGTTATTGGGATTTGGATTCGGTTGGGCTGGTAATTGAGGGTGCAAAAGAGGCTAAGGATTTTGTTGTAATAGATAAGGATGCAGGTTGAGGTTGGGGACATGTCCCCATAGGAGTGCTAGATATTCCCAAAGGTTGCTGCCAATTTGTAGACTAATTCGGGTTTTGAGAAGTGGAGGCAGACCATGGGGATTAATAGGGATTGCCTTGTCAAACAAGAGTGAAAGGAGAATTTGGCCAGCCACATCCCAGAAAGGATTGAGTTGACCATGGTATCATAGGGAATGATCTAGGTTGCCAATTTGAGTAGGGTGATTGGCCTTGCCATGCTGCCCCAAGGTTCTGTTGTTGATTAAACTATGAAGAAGGAAAGAACTGGGTCGCATCTTCTGACATGAATGGAGGTTTGGCCTACCAATGTCGATGATGGTTCATTATAGATATATTGGCTCTATCTCTTATTCTACTTCCTTAAACACTGCTTTCAACCCTGGGAGAAATGGACATTGTTCAGTGGCGTGATCCTTGGTACAGATAGCGCATGTTTGAACCATGTCCAGTGGACACTCCTGTTGGTTGTGATTCTTCCGACAAAGTGAACAAAAAATGACCAAGTTTTGTTCCACTAAAGCTTGTTTTTTCTTTAGCCTATAGGACATCCAGCTGCGTCGTGAGGGTTCCCAGGATGTCTGTTTTGAAATATTCCAGGAGGTTCCCGATCTCCATTCGTGTTACTCCTCCATTGTGTGGTTTGCTTCCCCTTCTCATGGGATCTAAATGTGCTTCTCCTGTGCGTGAGCTTCCTCGCATCAGGATCCTTTGTGATCATCCCATGAAATGTTGGGATGCTTTGCAGAGGAATAGCCTTCACGTGGGCATTGGCCACTTGGTCGACTATGGGGTATTCCAATGTTGAGGTTTGACCTTGATGTGGTTGGTTTTCCATTTGGTCAAAGATGTGCCAATACTCTTCAGGAATTTCAGGGTTGTTTTTCGAGTAAGCAGGGGATTAACAACATGATATGGATTTTCAAAACTGCCTAGATCTAGGATCACATGAGACCCTTGTTCAAATAGTTGAGGTCCTGCCTTAGCAGTTCCACTGGTTTCTCCTTCTTCTACTAAATTATAGGATTTTCCCTCTTGTAGAGGATAATAATGCGGGATTATTATAGCTTGAAGACTTTGTTCAGATCCTCCAATTTGGCTTTGAATCTTAGCATGAGCTGCAGATGTTGAGCCTACTGCTTGAGGGATTATACTAGAACTTTTCCCAGTTACAGCGCAGAATCCTACTAATGCTTGAGACTCTTCTTTTCTCACAATTTCGTCTATAAAGGTTGTTCTCCCAAGGTTCACCGATCCTTTGGGTTTCATGGATTTAGGTGGGGGGTTCAGCTCTTTTTCTATCTTTCTATTCCTAGTCATTCATAAAAACCAATTCCTATTTAACCTCAAAGCTTTTGTTGAAAAGCGGTCTGGTAAGAAAGAAATTTACTAGCTAGGTACGCAGGTTCCTACCTTCCATTTTTAAAACCCAATTCTTTCATAACAAAATAAAAAGGAAATCACTTTGAAACACTCTCCCCAGCAATGGCGCCAAAATGTTGGTGCACTAAGATGTCTTTCTACAAACAGCCTTAATTCCTACATTAATTGTCAATCCAAGGTAAGTCTTTTTATCTCAAGAGTGTCAGCACTGTATGTGCAGTGAATTCAGAGGTTATCTAATGATAAATCATTGCAATCACTAATAACTAGTTCTTCAACTCACTCCAAACAATTTTGAAAGAAATAACTATGGAAGAAATAACTCTAAAAGAACTCTTAACACACTATGAAACTCTATTGAACTTGTTCCGAAATAAAATGAATCTGAATGAAAAATGCAAAGAATCACGCTTGGCAATTGTCAACTAGAATTAAAACTAACTCACTCAATCAGGAAAGAGAACTGTAGCAACTGAACAATAATGATAATCTATAGCAAATCTGAATTGAATAGCAAATCTAATTGAATGGCAAATCCTAATTGAACAACAAATCTCAATTGAATGGCAAACCCTAATTGAACAACAAATCTCAATTAAACGAAAACTAATAATTGAACAACAAACGAGCATATAATGATAAATGATATCTAAACAACAAATGGCTTACATAAGAAAATTATGGAAATCGATTAATGCTATCTCTAAGATCTATGATAACATAAATCAGATAGCAATCTACTACTGAAGCTAACATAACCAATCCAATCAAAGTGTTACTCAGATATGTCACACAGCTAAGTCTGAATCTAAATGAACAACAGTATGAATCAGAATCATCAATCTTCACAATAAGTGAAATGATATTAACTTAACCATAACAATCGGTAATGACTAAAGAGAAAATATTATAACACATGAAAGCAGTAGAACTTTTCTTGGCTGGGCCCAGAGTCACCAGAAGTCTCCACTAAGAAATAATCAGAATATAAGTATGGATCAACTGTAGTTTTTCTTCATTAAAATAAACAACAGGGTTACAGCATCACTAAGACAACCATATTATTTGTCCCAAAAGAATAATTACAAGTTATGAAATTCTCCCTTCTTCACGTTTGCCTTTTGGCCTTATATGTAACATTAAAAGAGTAAAATAGATAAAAGCGAATCCTCAAGATTAGGGGATCCTGAGGATTTCGCAATACATAATCTGATTCTATCATGAAATAGCATCAATCTGCCTGGTCTCTTGCTTCCTTGCCTACCTCAGATGCTTTTCCTTTTACTGCCTAATGTTTCTCTGTCGATTGAACAGTTATTGTCCAATCCACGTCTTCTGCATATAAAGATAGAAAAAAGTCGGTTTCTCGTGCTAGATTTATCTAATTTGTTACCAAGTGCTTTTACCCAACTTTAGCTATTATTTCCTTTACTTTTATCCATAAACAAAAATAATCATGTGATAACAAATGCTGAATAAAGCTATTTACAAAGGGAAAACATACATTTTTCCTAACCCAACAGTGGGTTCTCTGGTATTTGATTGAGCTCGTCTTTTGGATGGACTCGAATCCGAGTGGGGTGGTCTCTGAAACAAAGAACACAAGGCCTAGGAATCCCTAGACTGGAGAAGGTGGAATTGTGGTAAAGCTAGATTTTGTGTGCCTCGTTAGGCCTAGGAATCCTTGACCAACGAATGGAAAGATATACAGTAAATCCTAAAGGTGTGTGCCATGGATCAGTACTAGGAATCATTGATCAGTGAATGGCGGGATATGTGGTAAATGCTAGATGGTTGAGTCTTAATTAGGCCTAGGAATTCTTGACTGTTGTATGGAAGGATATACGGTAAATCCTAGAGACTAGGAGGTAGATAAATTCCTCACGGTGTAGGTGGAGAGATCTAAAAGCTCCATTCTTGTTTAGGGACTAGGGATCCAATGGGGATTGTGGTAAAGCCTAGTTCTATTGATTAGGGTTGATGTGGTTTAGCCTTGGGTAGCCCTGGTTGATTTTGGTTATGAGTCCCATATTCATGCTTTGAATATGGCACGGGGGTGATTGGCTGAAAGAAATATTTGGTTCAGCCAACCTATGGTCAGGTGATTTGTGGAAGTCCCGAACTTGGTTGGATTATGAATTCATTAATAAGAGTTTATTTTCCTTGGTATTTCATGTGTAAATGTATGGGTTCATATGTGGTATTTATGGCTATTGTATCCTTGTTAATTTTGTTGGTTATACGTTGGTTATGAGTATGTTTTATGGAAAATATGATGTAAGGTTATCATCATGTTTTGATTTGCAAATGAATGTACAATGAGTATATGACCTAATAGATTATAATGAAGCTATTATGCTCAAGCATCAATGATTCCTTATGAATCTCATATAAGTATGAGACCCTTATGCTCAAATATGTTGTTATGACCTATAGATTACATATTTGTGACACATTTGAAAAAATTTCTATCATGGGTAGTAGGGGTAAAGTCAATTCATTCATAAAATGTTTGCATTTGTAGTCTTATTCCATTGTTATTTATCATCACTTAAAGTTTCATGAAGTTCTAGGTAGTAGCCTGAGTCCTGGCCCTAAAAAAGTGGCACAGAATCTGGGGTCACTAGCACAGAACTGCCTGAAAAAGGATCTAGTCATTGGCATGCCTTATTCTTGGAGCAACTTGAGGCCTACAGTCGCATGAATTCCTTGTCATGGGAGTGAGTGAGGATCTAGGGCAGTGAGAAAGTAAGTTGTCTCAGGGGCTAGTCACCTGGAGGAGTTGGTTAGATCCAAAAAGTTTTGTAGCATGTGTGGAAGGACATATTGGTTTTTTTTTGTTGGTTCCACTTCCTTAACTGTACATGGGAAGTTGAATCACATCACAGTAGCCTCTCATCACATGCTTACCCCAGTGGATAGGTCTGCTTGGGTAAATGTGGGAGGAGGGTGTTACGAAGAGGTATCAAAGCATGGTTCACCCATTGGACTAATGAGCGGTGTGTTGGTCATGCATTTATATTAGTTTCATATGTGTTCCTTATGCTTGTCATCTATGTGCGTTTTGTGTATGCATGGTTTTGGTCATGGTTACAATGGTTTCACCATGTGAAATTTGATTGTGTTGTTGTTATATGTGGTCATCATGAGTGTATGTCAGTTATGCATTGGTTATGCATGCTAATATTTATATATTGTTATGCATACATTGATATAGTTGTAGTTGTCATGCATGAGGTCCTGGTATGTGGTTGGTATGGTCATGCCTTAATAACTAAATAGTGGTTAAAAAGATGATTATATGTTGCTATGATTATGACTATACATGTATTGTGCTAATTTGGTTGGTCTTATAGACGAGATATCCTCCCGTGAACTATATTGAGTTATGTTTATTATGTTATCTTTTGGTTTTAGGTGACATGGTATACTTGTAGGTGTTAGATCAAAGATGACTAGCAAGATGGTAGACTAAAATTCATGAGACTCTCTCTATGGATTAGATGAGAAACAAGGTGTTGGGCACTCTTCTAACTTCGTAGACACATTGAGAAGCTTGAAGGAAAAAATAAGAAGTTGCAAGGTAGATAATGACAGGATCATTTAGGCACATGCAAAACAAGAAGAAGTTAATGCAGTAATCCTTAAGAGTTCGTCAAAATTACAGAGACAGGGGCCACTTTGGATTAGGATAGGAGGATAGAACTCATGGGGCATATGATAATAAGTCTCATGGTGGACACAGGTCGGATAGGAATGACACGATAAGAGATGGCAGGTTCTTGGATACTCTGGATAGGAGAGGTGATGGAAAAATGTTGTATTCTAGTTATGGTTCTATCATGCACTATGATAGTCATCGATATCATCCTTACAAGAGGAGTGGCAGGGGATATCTTTAGGATGAGTTCAAGAAATCAAAGCCACCTACATTTTATGGGGATTTGAAGAAGTTGGAAGATGCAGGAGCAGTGTTACTTGAGATGAAGAAGTTCTTTGAGCTTCATGATTACACGAAGAATATGAAGGAAAAAATAGCTATCTTCGGCCTCAAATGGAAAGTAGACATATGGTGGGAAGATGTGAAGTAGGTCAGAGAAATCTGGATAGAGGAGTTGAGTTGGCATGAATTCAAGGGACTCTTCAAGAAGAAATTCTTGTCAGAAAGGTACTACGACAACAAAGCCAAGGAATTCTATGAGCTAAAGATGGGATCCATGACAAATGAGGAGTATACGACCAAGTTTCTAGAGTTATTGAGGTATGTACTATATCTTAAGGATGAAAAAGCCAAATTTTAGACACTGGAGGAAGTTATTAGGAAATTGAAGCATTGTTATGAGTAGTCAAAGTGTAAGACTAAATTTCAGCAAGGATGGAAAGGGAAAGACAAATCTAAAGGTAAATGGTAGCTGAAAAGAACAAGACCTCAAGATGTAGGTGAGAAAGAGAATGTTGCACCTTATAATAAGTTCAACGTAGTTAGACAAGGCCATGGATCACAAACTGGAGGGCAACATGATAAATTTGATGGTACAAGATGGTTGCAGTGTTGGACATCTGGTGAGGAGCATCTTAAGAGGGTTTTTTCACAGAATCAGGGTGGTAGGCCTCATATTTACAGTGCACAGGAGGCACAAATTGTTGGGGATGTTGGGAAGAGCATTGGATAATAGGCAGGCAGATCACCAGGCGTCTATTATCAAGATGGAAGGTAAGATTTTTGATCAAGTTGTTTTTATTTTGATTGACCCTGGATCTGATTGTAGTTATGTTAATCTTGTCCTGGTGGATAAGTGTGGTTTAAATAAAGAAGTGCATACAAAATCTTTGTTAGTGAAGTTGGCTACTAGTACAAAGAAGAGAGTTCATCATTGGGTAATAGCTTGTGCATTTGAGTTGAATGGTATGCCTACCTCAACACATTTGAATGTATTGTTGTTGGGATCGTATAGTGTGCTCTTGGGTATAGACTAGTTGTATCTTCACAGGACTAAGGTGTACTGTTATGACAAAACCATTAAGTGTTTGGATGAAAAAGGAGAGTAGAGAATTTTGTTGGGTTAGAAGAAGGCAACATCAATTAGGATGGTGACAGCTATGTAGGCAAAGCATAGTCGCAGAAAAGGGTGTGTGTTATTTTGCAATGCATATTTCTAGTGATAAATGTAAGGTGCACGAGGATGCAGAAATGATGAGGAGGTACCCAATATTGTAACAATGTCAGGATGTTTTTCCAGCAAATATTTTAGAGCTGCGGCCTCACAGGGAAGTGTATTTTTCCATTGAGTTGGTACTATGGGAAACAGCAACATCAAAGGCACCATACAGGATGAGCACTTCAGATTTAGTTGAGTTGAAGCTGCAGTTGAAGGAAATGATTGACAAGGAATACATTAGGCCAAGTGTATGACCTTGGGGTGTGTTTGTGTTTTTTATGAGAAGAAGGGTGGTACTCTCAGGTTATGCATTGATTACAAGTAGTTGAACAAGGTAACCATCAAGAACAGGTATCCGTTGTTGAGGGTTGATGACTTATTCGATCAATTGAAGGGAGAAACAATGTTCTCGAACATTGATATGAGATCCACATATCATCAGTTATGCATTAAATAAGTGGACTTATACAAGACTGCTTTCTGGACTAGGTATGGGAATTATAAGTTTGTTGTAGTTCCAATTGGTTTGACTAATTATCCAACTGCCTTTATGTGCTGAATGAATAGTGTGTCACACCCTTATCTAGACAAGTTTGTTATTGTATTCATTGATGACATCCTGATATATTCTAAGAATGAGGAAGAGCATGTCGAGCACTTAGCAGCAACGTTGATATTGTTAAGAGAGCATCACTTGTATGCCAATCTTATGGAATGTAGTTTCTTTCAAATAGAGGTACATTACTCAGGGCATGTGGTGTCCAAGGAAGGCATAACAGTGGATCCAAAAAATATAAGAGCTATCATGGAGTGGGAAACTCCTAGAAATGTGGAAGAGGTGAGATCATTTATCGGTTAGCCTATTACTATAGGAGGCTCATCATGAAATTCTCTCATATTTAATCAATTAAAGTTGTTGTTGACAAATTCTCCAGTGCTAAAGATTACAAATCCAGAGAAAGAGTTTGTGGTGTGTACATATGCCTGCGAGAGAGGACTTCGTGGAGTCTTAATGCAAGAAGGATAGGTAGTGTGCTATGAGTCACAGAAGTTGAATGAGCATAAGAATAATTATCTGACACATGATCTTGAGTTGCCAGTGATCATCCATGCACTAAAGATGTGGAGGCACTATCTTCTTGGAAGGAGGTTCATATTGAGAGTGATGACAATGGATTCAGGTACCTATTTGACCAACTGAATCTGAATGTTAGGTAAGCTACATAGTTAGCCACGATCGATGAGTTTGACTTTGAGATCCAGTACATCAAGGGAAAGGAGAATAGGGTTGCAGATGTTCTTAGAAGGAGAATACAGGTGAATGCATAGCAGTGATGACGTCTTATGGGACATACTTACAGGATTGGATCTTACAGGTAGGACAACATGATGACAGGTGCATGGAGCTTATGCGCAAGTTGTAGAAGGGCACATGTGATTAGGATGTGGACTATCATCTCACAGTAGATGTTTTGGTTAGATTTAGGGACAAGATCTATGTGTTAGACAGTAATGGGCTCAAGAAGACTATCTTGAGGGAGTTTCATGAAAAAACATATTTAGGTCACCTAGGATACCAAAAGACACTGATAGCAGTGAAGAAGTTTTATCATTGGCCAAATCTGAAGAAGGATATGGCAGAGTTTGTGGCTAGATGTTTGTACAGTCAGAAGATAAAAGTAGAATGTAAGTATCTAGGTTAGCTACTACAGCCAATTTTGATTCTAGAGTGGAGGTGGGAGGTCATTTCCATGGATTTTATCATGGGTTTTCCAAGGACATCTAAACAACATGATTCCATTATGGTTGTGGTGGAGAGGTTTATAAAGGTAACACACTTCATTCCAGTAAAGTCTACTTATTCAGCTAATGATGTAGCATAGGTCTTCATTAGAGATGTGGTGTGGTTGCATGGTTTTACAAAGAGGATTGTGTCAGACAGGGATGCCAAGTTCACTTCCTATTTTTGGAAGGAACTGTTTGCAGGTTTGGGGATAGAGTTGGCCTTCAACACAACTAATCATCTGTAGACAGAAGGCCAGATAGAGAGTGTCAACAAGATATTGGAGGACATTTTGAGGATGTATGTGATGGATCAACTGTAGAGGAGATGGCAAGAGTATCTTATATTTGTTGAATTTTGTTACAATAATGGTTTTCAGGAGTCATAGAATGAGTTTGTTTTAGGCACTCTATGGGCGGAGTTATAATACTCCCATCAGTTGGAGTGATCTGGTGAACAAGGTGTTGATTGGACCAGACATGCTAGTAGAGATGGAACAAGAAATGTAGGTAATCAAGAAGAATTTGAAGGTAGAACACAACATGCATAAAAATTATGTAGAATGGAATAGAATGTTTAATGAGTTTTAGGTTGGGGGATATGTGTACTTTCACATTAAGCTAAAGAAGAGTTCCTTGAGGATTGGATCATGTCCAAAGCTGGCACCTTGATTTTTTGAACCTTTCAATATTCTTAAGAGGATTGGACCAGTAGCTTATCGACTTGCACTCCCTCTGATAGTGAAAGTACTGATGTTTTCCATGTGTCATTTCTTCAAAAGTATGTGAAATATGTTGATCATGTAATTGACTAGTTTGTATTGAAGGTGGAGCTAGAAGGAGAATTCTAGCCTGAACCTCAGTGTATTTTGTAGAGAAAGATTCTCATACTCTCAAACTCAGCAATCGAGCAAGTTAAAGTGTAGCGGAAGCACTTTGGGCCGAATGAAGCTACTTGGGAGATGACTGATCATATGCAGGACATGTATCCTTCTCTATTCGCTAGTTGAGCAAATATTTTTGGAATATATTTTAGTGTGGTGTTTTTGTATATGTATATATGGATATGGATGTAAATACCGCCATGAATTGTGTTATAAATCTCCAATAAGCAATATGGGTGTCATGTCATTATGGTTGTCATGTTTTTATATTGTTATGTTGTCATGATAGTTTATTTCTCGACAGGTTGAGCATTGTAAATACTACATCGAGCTAAGTTATAAAGCTCCATGGGAAGTATGTTTTACTTCCAATAGTCTTGTTAGTAGTAGGTGTCAT
This sequence comes from Pinus taeda, assembly GCA_000404065.3. Classification (NCBI taxonomy): domain Eukaryota; kingdom Viridiplantae; phylum Streptophyta; class Pinopsida; order Pinales; family Pinaceae; genus Pinus; species Pinus taeda. The sequence continues at coordinate 143,491 of APFE030035776.1, forward strand.
TGAACACCGAGGATGGTGTTCCCCTAGGGGGGGTGTTCTGTAAAAATCATGGTCAAAATTCCATATAATAAAAGTTAATAAAGGCAAAATAATAACCAAGGTCACAAAACACTTATTCCAAGTTGAATTTTGGGCAAGACATCCCAGTGTGGGTGTTCATTTGGTTTATTATGGCTAAGGAAATTGGCAAAGGAAATGGAAAAGGTTTTGGAAAGGAAAAGTGGCATTAATTGGCATTTTATTTATGAAAATAATGGAAATTAGGAGAAAAGGAAGGTGAAAGGTCACAAGTTGCATGTGAGGAGGAAAATGAAGGAAATAATGGAAAAATGAAGAAAATAGAGGCCTCATTAATAAAAAGGCACTTGATGATCAATTCAGAACCTTTTGTCAGTTTAGGTTTGGAGCTCTCTCTTTATTCTCAATCTCTCTCACACCCTTGGACAATTAGAATTTTCTTGGAGCACTTCAACATTGGGTCAAAGAAAGAAAAGAAGGTAAATGGAAGTGAAGATAAAGTAAGGAAGAGCAGGATCAAGCAGCTACAATGAGATTATTTGCAGGTATCGGGTTGCATGTATGATTTCCTTTCTAGTTTTGGCATGCATGGTTATGCATGTGTGTTTTTTATTAAATTTTTTTCATGGGCATGGGTTTCTCCAGGTGTGACATTGTTCTTCAGCCTTGCCTTACCATTTCTAGATAGTCATGGTGTGGTGGGTTCTCTTGTATGTGGTTGAGTTACATTTTCGAATGCACTCGAAGTTAATTAGCGTGGTCTTTGAAATAAAGAATGTAAAGCATAGGAATCCCTGGACTAGAGAAGCTGGGATTGTGGTCAATCCAAATTTTGTGGGCCTCGATGGGCCTAGGAATCCTCGACTGATGAATGGAAGGATATGCGTTCAAGCCTAGAGGTGTGTTCCCTTGATAAGGCCTAGGAATCCTTGCTTGATGAATGGCACGATATATGGTAAAGCCTATAGGGTGGATTCTTGATTAGGACTAGGAATCCTCGATCGTTGTATGGAGGGATATACAGTAAATCTTGGAGACTAGGAGATAGGAAAATCCCTCACGATGTAGGTGGAGAGATCCAAAGACATCCATGCTTGATTAGGGCCTAGTGATCCAATGGGGATTATGGTAAAGCCTATTTATATTGATGAGGGTTGAGGGGGTTTAGCGTTGGGTAGCCATGGGTAATTTTGGTTATGAGCCCCACATTCCTTCTTGGAATATGCCGCGGGGGTGATTGGATGAAGAAATATTTGGTTCAAACATTATATGGTCGAGTGGTTCATGGGAGTCTTGAACCTGATTGGCTTATGGATTCATTAATAAGATTTTCTTCTCCTTGGTATTTCCTATGTAAATGTATGGGTTCATATCTGGTATTTATGGTTGTTGTATCCTTATTCATTCTATTGGTTATATGCTGGTTATGAGTATGTTTTATGATAGTTATGATGTAAGGCTCTCATCATGTTTTGATTTGAAAATGAATGTACAATGAATATATGACCTAATAGATGATAATGCAACTATTGTGATTAGTCATCAATGATTCCTTACAAATCTGAGATAAGTATGAGACCCCTATGCTCAGATCTATTGTTACGACATGTAGCTTACATATTTTTGACATGTTTCACGAAATTCTTATCATCGCTAGTAGGTGTCTAGTCAAGTCATTGATAAAAAAATTTCATTCGTAGTCTTACTCCATTGTTATTTATCATCTCTGAAAGTTTCATGAAGTTTTGGGCAGCGGCCTAAGTCATGGCCCTGAAAAAGTGTCACAGAATTTCTTGAAAAAGGCTACAGTCACTGGAATTCCTTATCGTGGGAGTGACTGGAGGCCTACAGTCACATGCATGCCTTTTCATGGGAGTGACTGAGTCTCAGGGCAGTGAAAAAGAAAGTTGTCTTAGGGCTTGGTCACCTGGAGGGGTTGGTTAACTCCTCAAGGTTCACTAGCAAGTGTGGAAGGTCGGATTGGTTTTTCTTTTCGGTTCCACTTCCTAAAATGTACATGGGAATTCAAATCACATCATAGTAGTCTCTTGTCACATGTTTACCCCAATGGACCGATTAGCTTGGGTAAATGTGGGAGGAGGTGTTACAATGTATAAATGAATTCATTAACTTGGTATTGCATTCTTTGTCTACATACATGAATTTATTATGTGTATAGCACCTTATGTGACTAGAGAATGGGGAAAGAAAATCATAATATTTCTAGTTCGTGTTTATTTCATTTCTATATGATCTGCAATAAATAACTTTTTGAACAAATAAATTGCATGTAAAATAATACCCTTTAAAGGAACTTGAGTACTTAGGAACTTATGGTGTTCTTGTGGAGAGAGTATTTTCTTGAGATCTGACTAATCTATTTATGCAATCGACTGGAATGTGTCCAAAGTTGTTACAGATAAAATATTTAATATCATTTAACAAAGAAGAGAATGGATTTTTAATTATATTGTTGGGGGCAAATAATTTCCTCTAAAAGTTCACTTTTCTTGGTTATTGGTTTAGTTGACTTCTTAATTCTTTACAATGATTTTCAAAATTTTCTTTGTTATCCTCAAAATTGTTTGCACAAATTTGTGAGTTGGATTCTCCCCACAGTTTCATGAAAACCAAAACCAGATTTGATGGAGGGAGACCTTTCATTGTTAAGGAGGTTATCTAATATCTTGGAAATATCTTAAAATCTCAAATGTTTTTCCTTTTATGCTAATTTACCTTTTAATATGCTTACCTCATCCTCATTTTCTCTTTTTGTCTATTCAAACTGTGTTCTTAACTCGATAATTTCTTCGTTAAGCCCATTTTCTTGTTCTTCAAATACTTGAAGCAACTCCTCATTTCGTTTGTTTGACTTTTCCATATTAGATTTGAGAGAGATGATCTCCACTTCAAGTCCTTCATAATATTGTTTATTTTCGTTAATTTATTCTGTTACTGCTATAATAGTTATGGATTTATCATAGTTCCTATTTTCATATTCCTGCAACTTAATCTCAAGATTGTCAATTCTTTTCAAAGCATAAACAAGTTTTCTTCTAAGATTAAGTACTTCCTCCAACCTCTCTTTTTCCGAATTAGTAACTACATTGGATATAGAAAGGATTGTTTCATGGTCAGATTCATCTTCTAATATACTACAATTTCCATCATATTCATTTAATGTTTTAGAAAGAAGATTACATGTTGGTCTACCTGATGAACAAACTAATTATCCCTTTCCTTCATGGATGGATTACAAATTATCCCATACTTCCTTTGTGGTTTCATAGTGCTTAACTTTCTCAAATTCAGACCAACACAAGATACCATAGATTGCATTTAATTCCTAACCATTATTTTGAAATTCTTCACCTCATGGGGGACTTTAAGTGCAACCTTTACATACTAAATACCAAACATCATATCCAAGGGCCATTAACCTAGACTTCACCCTTTCTTTCTAATCTTGATAATTAACATCATTAAGTATAAGCATAGCTTTATTATCCATAATTTTTTACTTCGAATTATTTGGCTACTGATTTTTCTTGATCGATAATTGCATATATTATTACTACATGTGATACATTGCTATCATTTTTGTAATTTTTGTGAACTAAATTCTTCCTTTGCGTTTCCTTCTTCTTATGCTTCCTTTCCATGCTCCCTGATCTACTCTCAAGTGATTAAGCTTTACTGGAGAGACCTGCTTTGATACTGATTGTTAGAAATAATGAGACTTGAGGGGTGGCGGTGTGGGGGTGAATCAATATTTTATTTTAATTAATCTTCGAATGGGCATTCAGAAATTTATACCTAAATTTCCTTCAAATAATAGCCATGTGTATCCTCTTTTAATAAATACAAACAACGTATATGCATGTTATTTATTTTAACAGTTTTAATCAACTATTAATTGAGTTAGCAAAGCAATAGTTTATCATAAGCAAAATGAAATAAATCTAAAGAGAAGCACATCAATAGATAACACAACTAGTGGCACTGGATTTTTAGGTGGAAACCTAATTTCAATGAAAACCATTGTTGTTATTGTTTTGTCTTTTTCTTATTATTAAGAAAATATTCTTACATTTTGCATTGGCACAAATTATTACCAGTGCAAAGGCTCATACTTGTTGCATAATCCATAAATTGTCATGGATATTCCACTAGACAATTCATCACAACAGATCTAATTATATTATATTAAAACTTTGAAAATTCTACACTATTACCATTAATTAAACTTTAAGATTTGTATATTTAACTATAATTAGTGCATGCATGTCAATGAAAATTATGTATAAAAGTAGAGAATGCTAAACAAGCTCACACACACATAAGTCACAATACATGCTCTCGAAAACCCTTTTGGGAGAAAACCTAGCTAGAAGTTGAGGTCCCTCGCTCTCTCTCTATGTCTGGAAATATCGCTGCAAGTACAAAGAAGTAATGCATGTGGCCAGTGGGCTACTACAATGCACAAACTCTCTTTGCGTTCTCTACCTTCTATCTCTCCTAGATATTTGTGCTCAACTATGGAACAAAATTCTCTCAAAAGAATGGAATGTCTCTTCCTCACCTACTAGTGGTTAAGTTTGACTACTTAAAATCTTAACTAGAGTTACAGTATAGAATATTCTAGAGTATTTTACATCCAAAACACGTGTCTAGCCCCTTTCCATGAATGATGGGGGCTGACGCAACATCCTCTCGAACTATACGTGTGAAAACAAGAAGATCAACTTTTGAGCGGCATAACTTTTTCATACAAACTTCGATTGACACACTTCTTGTGTCATTGGAAAGGTCCTTGTGTGTAGAATATCCTGAAATGATGTGGTGCCAAAAAAATAATGTTTTACCCCAAAAAACATCATTTTATGCCTCAAAATTCTCTCGGAAGGTTTTAGACCCTGTTTTGCCAAACTGGGTCTCACCAGTAAAAATAGTCCCATGAGCCGATTCCTCCACTTTTTCCACTATGAATGCATCAAGATGGATGAAACAAAATACAATGATCCAATCTGGATCACACCTACCCATTTTGGGTGGCTTTTGTTCCCCAAAAGTTTTTACTGAATGAGGTGAGGAAATTTCTCCTTCACCTTCTCTTTAGTGTACCTTTTAGCTTTGCCTGGAAGTTGTCCCTTCAACCCAATCTGCCAAAGGTCACATTGCCCTTTTCTTGTATTTATGGACCTCTTCTACAAAATTGTATATTCTGTCAATTCTGCTTGAGCATCTGGTGCCAAATACTCCACAGAAGGTAGGACCTATTCCTCTTCCTGATCTGGCATGGAAGGCTCATAGAGTTTCAAATTTTCTACATTCACAACTAAGTAAATGAACATATATGGTGGTAAGTTGAGTTGATAGGAATTATCACCCACCTTTTCCAGTATCCCAAAGGGACAATATCTCAGAGCCTTTATTTTCTTACCAAGCCCCTGCAGCCTCTCCTTGTTCAACTCTAACCATACTTTGTCTCCCACCTTGAATGAATTCTCTATTTTTCACTGATCATTCATGGCCTTATACTTCTTCTACGACTTTTGTAGTGTTTCTGGTCCCTATAGATGGATCTGCCTGATCTTCTCTATAATTGTTTCAGCCTTGAAAGCATCTCTTATAAGATATTCCCTCACTCCTCCTTGTTTCCCATATGTAATATCCAAAGGTGAAGGTGGAAAATATACAAAACAAGTCTCAAATTGGGACTTTCCTGTAGAAGTGTGGACTGTTGTGTTGTAAGAATGTTGTATATATACCAATTTTTCATCCCAAGTCTTTCGATGCTTCTAGTTGTATCCCCTTAGAAATTGCACCAAATTCTCGTTGACCACTTTTGTATGCCCATTTGTCTGTGGATGGAATGTTGTAGATATCTTCAACTTCATGTCCATATTCTCCCACAATATAGTCTAGAATGCATTGATAAATCTTGTATCCCTTTCATAAATGATGCTTCTTGGTATCCCGAAGTGCACCCAAACCTATGCAAAGAATAATTTTGTTGCTTGTTGTCTGTTGATGGTATTTTTATAGGGCATCAAAACACACATCTTGTTGAACTTGTCAACTACCACAAAAAGGTAGTCATGTCCCTTCTTGGTTTTTGGTAAACCTCCCACAAATTCCATGGAAATTCTTTCCCAGGGACGAGTAGGTGCAAGTAAGGATGATATAGACCTTGTTTCATGTTGCTAGGCTTGCTAGTACAACAAAGCATGCATCCTCTTATGAACCTAGCTACCTGCTCTTGCATCTTGGGCCAATACACATACCTATGCAAGTTAGCCATGGTCTTCCCCACACCAAAGTGCCCTGCAACCTTGGAGGTGTGAGCCTCTCTAATCAGCTACAATCACTCACCTTTGGGAACACATAGATTATCTAGCATATAGAGTAACCCATATTGGATATGGTATTCAAATGTGTTGTCACCATCGTGAACATGACTCTGACTCTGCAACTATTGATACACCTCCTTGAAGTCCTCATCCTATGAATATGCCTCTCTATATGCATCATGGGTGAAAGGCTCCGTGAGCATAAGAGTCCCCAAAGTTGTGATCTTTGATGTGAGTGGCCTTGACATCATGTCGGCTAACTTGTTTGTGCTTCCATTCCTATACTTGATCACTAAATGAAATTGTTGTAAAAACCCCATCCACTTGTAATGTCTTGTCTGTTGTAGCTTACTCTGGGCCTACAAGCACTGTAACAGCTACTGATCTGTGAGGATTACTGTCTCCTTTCCCATCAAATAATGCTTCCACTTCTTCATAGCTTGCACCATGGCATAGAGCTCTGTATCATAGATAGGGTAGTTAAGAATTTCCCCATGAAATACTTCAGAATGGTAGCATACAGACCTTCCTCCCTACATCAAGGCAACTCCCATTGCATACCCACTCGCATCTATCTCCACTTCAAAGGGCCGTTGTAAGTTTGGTAATGCCAAAACTAGTTCTTGAATGATTTTATTATTTAGCTCCTTAAAATCCTTCTTCTTTCCTTTTCCATACTGGAAAATCTTGCCACTTGCTATTATGGCATGGAGAGGTGTCGCTACCACTGAAAATGAGGCTATGAATTTCCTCAGGTATTTTGCTTCCCTAATGAAACTCCTAGCCTTAGAAACATTAGTAGGCACTGGGAATTTCATGATGGCCTCCATCTTGGAGGATATATCTTTAGCTCTCCACCATCGATCATGTAACCCAAATACACCAAGGATTGCTGTGAAAACTCACACTTCCTGAGATTTGGTAGCAGTTGGTGCTTCTTCAATGTTTTCAACACTTGCGTCAAATGTGAAATATGCTCCTCCCAGGTAGCACTATAAACCAGTATATCATTCAAATATACAATAACAAATGAATATATAAAAGGACACGATACATCATTCATTAATATCATAAATGTAGTTGGTGCATTACATAGGAAAAATGGCATAACTAACCACTCATACAAAACTTGTTTGGTTTTGAAGGTGGTCTTCCATGTATCGTCTTCTTTGGCTTGAACCTGGTGATATCCATACTTCAATTCCAACTTAGTGAAGTACTTTGATTGTTAAAACTGATCTAACAGATCATCTATCCTTGGCAGGGGGTATCTATTGTTGAGCGTGATTTTATTCAACCCCCAATAATCTATACACATCCGCCAAGTCCCATCCTTCTTCGGAACATTGATGATGGGTGATCCACATGGTGATGTACTCAGTCAAATGACACTTTGTTCTAGTAGTTTTTGCAAATGTTTCTTCACGTCACTTGCTTCTGTAACAAATTACATGTACAACCCAATATTTGGCAATGGGTATTCTAGAAATAGTTGGATTGTGTGCTCCACTACTCTCTTAGGTCATAACCCTTTGGGCTCTCAGAAGACATACTTGTATGCTTATAATAACTCCTCCAATTGTTGTTGTTTTTTATTAGTAGACCCCTCCATGGATTCCTTGCCTCTTATTGACTCCTCTTCATAATGACTTTCTCTTAAAAATAATAAAACATACTTCTTGCTAGAATCAATCAATTTCTTGGCTTGGTTGGCACTTACCAATGAAATTTTAGACTTTCCTTTGTGCGTGTTGATGATGAACTATTTTCCATCCTTAATGTGCCAATACAGGTTTGCTCTCCTCATGAATATTGCATCATGCATGTACATGTATGGACTCCCAAAGATGACTCCACATACATCAATGGGATCCACATCTACATTTACTTCATCAATAAAATTGGCACTGATAGAAAATCTAATTTTACACTATTTTGTTACCTTCAACTCTGCATCCTTATTTACCCATCCTAGTGGATATGAGTTTGGATGATCATGGGATTCCAACCCCAACTTCTTAACCATATCAGTTTCAATGAGATTCACCTACAATATCGAGTCAAACAGAGCATCAATCTTTGCCTTTTTTACCTGTACTTTTATATGGAAGAGTTTTGTCATTTATTTCTCTTCTTGTTGTTGAAGGCTACTCAGATTCACCTCCTTCTACACTAATACAAATGATCTTCTCATCCACGTCTGAGATACTTTCAAATTGTTTGCTTGAATTTATGGCCATGAGATTCTTCTTCTTATTATCTTTCTTGTTATTCTTCGGGTTTAGCTCTGTATGAAGCTTCCAACACTTCTCCTCCATATGGCCATCAATATTGCAATGGTTGCTAGGATCTTGGCACTAATATGGTGTGTCTACCATAATTTTTTATTTTCCCCCTTTTTTTCTTCTTCTTCCCCTCCTTAGGAGCTTCCTGTTGCTCCTTTTACTTCGATCCACTTGATTGTGCTCTTTTTAGGCCTATGTTCTCCAGGTATTGTGCCTGTACACAAGCCTCGTCCACCGAGTTGGGCTCAAACAACATCACTTGCTCATGCAGATGGCAATCTGGAAGCCTCAAATACTTGAGGAGAACATCTATTTTTTTTGGACATACCCAACATTATAGTCATATTTATGAATTTAATGGTGTACTCCTGCATGCTTTGGCCCGAAGTTTTCCTAAAGTACTGCCAACGGATCCAGTCATCATTCACGTACCTAATGGGATAAAACTATGAATTAATGAGGGTTTTGAATTCATTCCACTTAGTCACTGGACGTTCTCCCTCAAACCTCAGGGTTTCTATGTGGCTCTCCCACCAATTCAGTGCATGGCCCTCTAATTTTAGTCACACGAATGACAACTTATTCCCTTCCCTGATCTGATATATGCTGAAATAAACTTCTAGTTGCTACAACCAATGGTTCAACTTCATAGTGTCTATCTCGCCATGGTATGACTTGATATCGACGTTTTCTTCCATTTTAAATGTGATTGATTCACGACACTCAAAATGGGTTGATATTTTTTGGGTTCTTTCTTTAACGGGTTCTTCATTTCTCCTTGATCCTCTAATCCCCATTCTAATTTGTCCTCTGCATTTGAACTGTCATCTTCATCAAATATCCCCAACTTGTTAATCAAATCTGCCATGAGGAGGCTTACATTATGGTTGATATATGTGACTTTTTGTTCCAGCCATGTAAACCTCACCTCTGTAGGATCCCGAGGTTCGTTTACAAATGCATTGGTCATGATTAGGGTTTTACGATTTTAGGCCCCACCAATATAGATCTATGTAATCTCCATAAAATACCCAAAGAAACCTACTCTGATACCAAATGATCTATAAACTGTTGTGGATATTCCATTGAACAATTCGTCACAACAAATCTAATAATATTGTATTAAAACTCTAAAATTCTACACTATTATAGTTTATTAAACTTTAAGATCTGTAGATTTAACTGTACTTAGTGGATGCATGTGAATGGAAATTGTGAAAAAGGTAGAGAATGATAAAATAAGCTCACACACACACACACACAAGACACAAGATATTCTCTAGGAAACCCTTTTGGGAGAGAACCTAGCTAGAAGGTGAGGTTTCTTTGCTTTCTTTCTCTATCTGGAAATATGGTTGCAGGTACAAAGAAGAAATGTTTATGGCCCATGGGCTGATACAGTGCAAAAATCCTCTCTATGTGATCTACCTCCTATATCTCGTGGCTATCTTTTCTCAACTATGGTACAAAATTCTCTTGAAAGAATGGAATGCCTCTTCCTCCTAGTGTCCCAGTTATAAAACAGCCTCGTAGCCTACTATTGGTTAAGTTTGACTACATCAACTCTTAACTAGAGTTAGAATATAGACTCTTATATATTATTTTATATCAAAAAAATATGGCTAACCACGTTTCATGAAAAATGGAGGCTGACGCGATATCCTCCTGAACTCTAGGTGTGAAAATAGGAAGGTCAAGTTCTGAGTGGCATAAATTTTTGCATACGGACTCTGAATGACATGCTTGAGTGGCATAAACTTTGTGTATGGACTCTGATTTTGCATACTCCATAAGATTTATCAATCACCATTGGAAGGAAGCTAATACTCCTTTAGATTTACTAGCCACCACTGAAAGGAATCTACTACTCCCTTAGTGAAGGCTCCATCCTCAATGCCTTTGTTTACCATGTTTCAGAATATTTCACACTAGCTCCATTTGATGCAACCACAAAGAAAAACTTGGAGGCCACGTTTCATCTAATTTTCAAATTGGACCCATAACCAACAATATGTTGAAACCAAAATTATTCTACAATAAATCTCAATTAAAAGCTACTCAATAAAAGAACAACAGGATACAAAAACTCTCTTTACAATTGACAACAAACTAGCTTTACAATAATAAATAAGTTGATGGAGCAATACATAATCAGTCTCAATAGCCTGTGCATCCAATAGAAACCCCTAGTAGCTAACATCAAGCCTCATCGTGCTAATAAGTCCCAAACACACTGATGAAGGCATCCATGACAATTAGTAGCAAAGAAACTCTTAATAATTCTAAAACCCTCTCTACATCAAATACAATCTCAACACACTGGTCTTGATCACAATCACTCAAGATTGGTAAACATACAAGAGTACTTCTACAACCATTCAAGTAAAAATTGTATTCAACAATAATCTCAATGTGAAACATTCAATATGTAAATCTCTTCCCTTCATGCTAAATCTTTGTAACAAAAAAAAATTGTTTATATAAGAAAATCAAAATATATACGTGACTATAATTAAATAAATCCACATATACACACTTCCTATGCAGAATAATATTGTATATATCTCAAATCATTACTCTCATGTTTTTTTATTAAACCCTAGTAGAAAACCATACATCACAGTGGCTTCATAAAGCTTTGATATTGATTAATCAACCAACATCAATGACCATATTCAACAAGAAGCAACAATATTAATTAGGGTTCACTTACTCAAATGGTATACATGATTTTTCAAAAGTAGATCCACATATGTATGTGTTATTTAGGAGCAAAAGCAACATACAGATCTGAGAAAAATTGATCATTAAGCCTTCTCTACAACAAATACAACAATGTATGCAAATCTCAATACTTGGTTCTATATTCAATATAGTGCCCTAAGCCATACTCTCCATACTCATAGACTACACAACATCAGTCCATCTCATCCAATTTGAGTCGGATATTTTAAGAAAATAGATCACAAACTTGATGCTACATGACTTCTTCATAACTATTTCTCTTCAATCATCAATGATCATTAGACTCTGCAAAATGCAACATATGCTCTCTGGCATAAGACTTCCTTCAATCCATATGAGATATGTGCATTGGTTGTTATTTCATAAACAAAATAGATCTAAAGTAATATCACAAGTTAGAAAAGTAAATAGATTAGAACATTTAGATCTACATATTACTATCTGACCCTGCAACACATGGATCCACATTTATTATTCACTAAAAATAACAAATCTAGCTCTGCCTCACATTGTCTCCTTGATCTGCATCAGAACTACACACCCATCTGATCTCCAATCCTTGTGCACTGGTGCACACCTATTCCAGAATAAATCACAGAATAATCCTCAAGTGCACACTTACAACCTTATATCTCCTTGTGTATATATAGCTTTTTAGGCATGCCCATGTCACATTGACCTGTTGTTTACCATGGGAAAAATCCATGGAAACAGTTTGTGGTATTTAATTTTTTGCATAGCGGATTGTGTACGTGACTCATGTTCTTGATACCTGCGCATGTACACATTTTTATCTTATAGAAGTAATGTATGCTCCAAAAATTTCAGATTCTTCAAGCTTGTTGGGAATGGGTTCCCCCAAGAGCATTTTTGGGGCTAAAGGCCCATATTTTGGGACAATTTTGTAATAAAATTGTAAAGTCTCTACATTCACGGAGCGTGAAGATGTAAAGAGTCATAAAGGGTTGTCTGCCCTTATTTTGTAAAGTATCAAGTCGGCTGTAAAGATCTACCCATGGTCCGAGGACCATGGGATTGTATAAAAAAGAGCTAAGCTCGCTCTAGGTAGTCAAGTGAAAGAAAAAGAAAGAGGCATTGGAGTTTTGATAGAGAAGTCTAAGTGTTTCAGGTCTTAGTGTAGGTAGAGACTCTGTAGCTGAGTGCACAAAGGCCTAGGGTGGAAGTTTACAACTGATTGCGCGGACCCCTGCAGCTGTGTCCACAGGGCGGATAGATTATGTATTAAACTAGAAGATATCAATAAACAGAAGTATTTTGCAATTATTGTGTATTTATTCCTTGTTAATGCATTTGATTATATTGCTTTTTGGGTATAATTTACAATGTTTATTTGATGTGTGAATGTATGTGATTGTATCGGTTAATTAAACGCAAGTAGGGATATCCGTTTACATGATGCTAACTTTGATTGATTAGTAAGATAATTAAAACACTTGAGATAACTTGGGAACCTATACAATACATTGTCATAGCTGCATGAAAATACCTGGACCATGGGTTAGGGATGCACGAAGTTCAATTGTACACCTTCGTGGAAGTACTAGAGGGCGGACTAAAGGGTAGACTAACAAAGCCCTAAATCTTAGTAACCTACGCGAAAGTAGGGGCGAAGGGTATAAACCGACATCACAACCATCTCAAGGTATGGAAAATTGGTTCCATCATCCCCCCATACTACTTTAGGTGAGACTCCAGTGCCTGCTCCACAGGCTGATGCTAAAAGGGCCAGTAGTGTAGGGATTCCTTTGGTTGATTGACGCTGAACCTAGGTCAAGACCCACAAATCCAATAAATGGTTCTGTTACCAAGACCGAAATCTGCATGAGAGATGTATGATGTCATATCATTGGAATCAAACTAAGAAAGAGATCGAAGACTAACTGGATAGAAAGATCCAAGAATTCGCGGCGCGGGAGAACAAAAATCAGTGGCTAGACAGGCACCTGTATACAAAAATCTACGAGATATTTTTATGTTCCTTTCTAGTTGAGTTATATGAGTGTAACGTGAAGCTAGCAGATAGCTAAGGAAGGTCGACGCTTGATGGTCCTATTGTTTGGACCCCGAAGTTAGTGCAAAGACTGGAAGCCTCTGAGGATAACATCGCCCGTGCTATTGATCATTGGCTCAATCATATCATAGGAGGGTTTGTGACAGGATTTGCGATCAATACCTCAGTCAGTTACAGTGAGGTGGATTGGAACATTTTCAAAGGTTCACGAGGTAAGTACTTGAAGTCTTTAAATACTTGGATTAAGATGTTATTGTACAAAAAAAGGGTTATGCAGCTACCTTGATGTTCAGAGCTACGCGAAGCGGAAAGACTTACAGGAATGAAGGAAAGAAGGGTCCTAAATATAGCGCATTGATTTCACCTCCTTTGAGTGACAAAGATGGATTAGTGCAAGCTTCTCTATGAAGTGCAGTTCAGTTGATAAAACAAGGGTTCCCACGACTACCACCTCTGCCTACACCACCTCCACCTTCACCGCCATCACCTGCGACTTCACCCACACCACCACCACCTCCACCGCAGCTCAACATGGCAAATTTAGTGAAGCTGCCTTTGTTTAAGGGCTTGGGAAATGAGGACCCGAACCAGTTTTGGCTCATCATAAAAGCTGTATGGGAAGCTTAGGGTGTCACAGATGATCACATGAAGAAGGCAACATTGGTTAGTGCTTTACAGGATTGCACACTAACTTGGTACATCAAGTACTCTAATGATGACCCAAACGCTGGGTTCACAGAGATCCAGACCACGCTGAATAAAGAGTTCTATAGCCCTAAATCCGAGGCACAATCAATTATGGGGTTCAAGGAAATCGTGATGAAACCAGGTGAGAAACCTTGGGAATTGGATCAGAGATTGAAGTGTAAAATCCACGAAGCCAATATGAACTTAACAGATGGACAGCATCGTGAGTGATTCCTGGCTTCACTCCTACCTCACCTAAGGGTTGCAATGTCACAATAGAAGATTACAACTCAGGAAGAGGCCTTGGAGATTGAAATAAGACTACATGAAACACTGGTGCAAGATTCGAATCTGGGGGTTCAGCAAATCCATGCACAGTTGCAAAATCTTTGCCTCGAAATGCAAAGTTTGAAGCAGGACAGAACGGTTCGACCGGAGGTGTGCAAAGAGATATGGTGCCTAAAATGTAAAGGTTGGGGGCATGACAAAGACCACTACCTAGTCTATGTGAACTATATTACAGGAGGAGGACCAATGCCTTTGAGGCCGGAAGCCCAAGCAGGACCAAGTGCAGGGCCAGCATTGTGGTGCGCTATATGTCAGGTAGCAAGGAAACATGTGACTAATAATTTTCATTTGCTACAAAGGCTTGTACAAACACCACAAAAAATGTTTTGCAACTTCTGCAAGTTGGTAGGGCATGATGAGCGCAACTGCCGAAGTTATGAATTGATGATGGAAAAAGCACCCGCCTATAGAGTTCAGGCAAAAACGCAGCCTCCTCACTAGAGAACTGGGATGGAGTGAACAAGCTTTCAAGGGCGTGGAAGAGGCCAAGGTAGAGGAGGACTTGGCAAAGGTCGGGGACAGCTAATCCATTACAATTGTGAAGGACCAGGACACTATGCTCGTGAATGTACTAACCCAACATGTCCTTCATGCAAATATTGTACTCAGTTTGATCATGAGACAGAGGACTGTCCTACACTGGTAATGAGGATACGCGACAAAGGGGTGCTACCACCATATCCGACTCAGAACCTGTAGATGATGAGGGTTGAGCCTTGTGAAGAGGATCTGAATCTGAATATAGTGCTCCAAAGTGGAATTGCAATGGGCGACGATAAGGGGAAACAGCCCGAAGACAACGCGTGGGTTCTCAAAGCTCTGATAAAGGAATCTGAATTGGATTTGGAGCACGCACGTGAAACGTTCATGGAAGCAAAGAAGAGCTTCACTAAGGCCTCTACCACAGGGAGCCGAGATAAGCTTGTTCAGGAAATGGACCCTTCTATGCTTATAACCTTTCTAGAGACCTGCATGAAGCTGCTACATCATAGTAAGGCTGTGAATAGGTTACAGGAACTTATAAATAGATGCACTGGAAACACTTGGGTGAACCGTGCTTGGTACGGAAGACTGGTAAGAACAAGGCAAGGATAGGGTGTGAGATGAGACGCACCGCGTAGATAGGAGAATATGAAATGGATCAAGTTATTCTAGATATGGGGTCAAACGTGAACGTTTTACCGAAGTAGACTTGGGAGCAAATGGGGAGACCTGCACTGCATTGGTCTCCAATTCAGTTAAGGATGGCAAATTAGTAGAAGATCATCCCCATGGGATGGTTGCACAGAGTAACTGTAGATATTGAGGGTGCAAGTGCATTGGCTGATTTTGAAGTAATAGAAATTGTGGATGACAGCAACCCCTACCCTGCGCTGCTTGGCATTGATTGGGCTATTGACATGAACGAGGTAGTCAACGTAAAGAATCAAAATATGATATTTGAAAAGAAATTGCTTCGCGTAATAGTACCCTTAGATCTTGATGAAGGATCGTGCTATACTGAACCAATCCACGATTATGAAAGAAATGACGATTTAGATTGCATATAAAAAATAACAGTGCGAGAGAAAGATTGGGTGAATCTGACAGTGGACAAATTACATGGGATCACGAGAGTTCCTGCAACTCAGACTCAGACGAAGAACTAGAGTGCTAGCAAAATCGGCTACATGAAGTGACCACACTAAGCTGTAACATGATGACCTGGTCACTACATTGTGTGTCAACAGAGGTATGAAATTTGCCCACTTATGATGGCTTGAATGATGTGGATGTGTTTTTGGATGCATTTGAGAGGGAAGTACCAGAGAAGCAGTGCTTCCAGGCATTGGACTGGGCATTGTGCGTTACGCCCACAAGATGGTGGGGCACGCACAAGGGTAGTTTTGACGATTGGTGTGAGTGTAGGAGGATGATGAGAACATGCTTTGGGAAGTCGAAGGTACGAGTCATAGACAAGTATGACAGGAAGGACAATCTGCATGCACACTTGACCAAATGGGCTAAGGCCTATGGAGCAAAGCCCCAACCTGAATGGGTGCACTTGTTTTATCACATCTTGGATGTCATCCCGATGAACTGGTACTTAGAGACAGAGCTCCGCCATGGAAAAGTAAAATGGGATATTCTATGCGAAGGGTTCATAATGATGTTCATCTTTGAAGACGGGTTTGACTGTATTAATGAAGAGCTACAAGAAGTTAAAGCAGCAATCTTTAGGATACTACAAGATCCTTTGGATCTGATTCAACCCGATTGGACTAATCAGCTGAGCCATGCGCTAGAATGCTATAACATGGATACTCAAGAAGAAGAAGATGAGGACACAGGAAATATTAATATTCCTGAAACCGAGGGTCACTGCGAGGTCGAGGGACCGCAGATTGAGAATCTTGATATAACTACACCACTAAAAACGAAACAGGTAAATATTGGTATGGATGTGGAGCCTAAACTCACGAAGATTAGAGATTACTGGGATGGCACAGTGGTATATAAGGTTGTCGAATTTCTACACGAATACCAAGATTTGTTCCTTACCAAGTTTACGAAGTTAAAGGGGATAATAGGGGACCTAGGCGTTATGAAGATCGCGTTAAAACCTGACGTGAAGCTGGTTAAGCAAAGACCTTATCATCTCAACCCAAAGTATAAGGGGAAGTTCTGCTCAGAGTTAGATGAGATGCTCACAGTAGACATCATTAAACCCGTAGAAGAATATAATTGGGTGAGCCCAATGGTGGTATAGGAAAAGAAGCAAAAGGCTGAAATAAGGATATGCATAGATCTTAGGAAGTTGAATGACGCTTTTGTGCATGATCCTTTCCCAACTTTGTTCACTAATGAGGTACTGGAAAATATAGGTCACCAGGAAGCGTACTCCTTCACTGATGGGTTTTCTAGGCACCATCAGATCAAAATCGCACCTAAAGATAGAAGCAAGATGACCTTCGCGATTGAATGGGGATGTTTTCAGTACACTGTAATGCCTTTCGGATTAAAGAAAGTGCCTGAGATTTTTTCACGCGTAGTCATTGCTTTATTCAAATAATTCATTGATAAGTTTCTGGAGGTGTACGTTGATGACTAGACTATGTTTGGGTTGATAAAATTCCATGTGGCCAGTTTATGCTTAATGCTAGATAATTTTTGAAGGTACCAAATTGCGTTCAATCTGAAGAAATGTTTGTTTTGTGTTCCTTTTGGGACTCTTCTAGGTCATTTGGTTTGTAGACAGGGATTGAAGGTAGATCCCACGAATATCATAGTGATACTCAACTTGGACGCGTCGAGGATTGTGAAATAGCTGCGCACAACCTTGGGACATACTGGGTACTACAAGAAATTTATCAAGGGCTATGCCTAGATCACCCCGCCTGTGGAGAAGCTGTTGAAAAACGATGTCATGTTCTATTGGAATGAGGACTGTCAGAAAAGCTTGGATGTGTTGAAAGGAAAAATGGCCACCACACCGATTTTAGTCTTCCCAGATTGGAAGGAGTTTCATGTGCATGTAGACACGTCATGTATAGCACTAGGAGCAGTACTGACAAAGGCATGTAGAGGAGAATTGGACCATCCTATAGCGTTCACAAGCAAGAGGTTATCCAAGGCTGAGAAGAACTATTCCACCACTAAAAGCAAAGGATTAGCCATGGTATACATGCTCCAGAATTTTAGACACTATTTGTTGGGTGGACATTCTAAGATGTATACGGATCATTCTACGTTGAAATACCTAGTCAATAATCCTATGTTGGGGGGGAGAATCTGTAGGTGGTTGTTATTGTTCCAAGAGTATTATTTTGAAGTTATTGTAAAGCCTAGATGACTGAACGCGGGACCAGACCATCTGTCGCACATCGAAACGGGGAAAGAGCCCACTAATTTGGAGGAGGGATTTCCTGATGCACATATTTTTGCAATGCACATCGTGGATGGTCACTTTGAAGACATCATACACTTCCTAATGACAAGAACTGCCCTGGAAGGCTACAACATCCAACACAGAAAGGAGTTGGTGGTGCACACGGAAGACTTTTCTGTCATTACCAAACATCTGTACAAAATGGGGTCTGATGAAGTATCATGACGATATGTACTGGAGTCTAAAAGAAGCACTATCCTAGCGGACACTCATGGGGTGTTGCAAGAGGGCATTATGTAGGAAGGGAGACTGCACAGAATATTCTACACATAGGATTGTGGTGGCCAACCCTCCATCAAGATTCAAAATATTAATGCAAGGCATGTGACGTGTGTCAAAGGACTGGCAGGCCATCGTGATGAGATGAGCTACCCTAGATGATGTTACAACCTTTCGAAAAATGGGCAATAGATTTTGTGGGACCCATTCAGCCCCAAGGAAAGAAGACAGGAGCGTGGTACATTATCACCGTGACTGAGTATTTGAATCGATGGGTGGAGGCACATCCTGTGAAGGACTACATAGGCGCGACCACTACGAAGTTTCTCTTTGAGTATGTGCTGACACAATTTGGGTGCCCAAAGGTTTTGATGAGTGATCGCAGTACGCACTTTCTGAACAAAATGATCAATGCATTGACGGAGGAATTTTAGGTGTATCACCAAAAAAACATGCCTTATCATGCACAGGCTAATGGGACCATGGAAGCATTCAATAAGGTACTGGAGAATGCGCTAACTAAGGTTTGCAATGCTCAATGAAGCGATTGGGACCTGCGCATACCCGCAGTACTATGGGCCTATCGAATGACATGTAAAAAGTTGATTGGGCGGACACCCTTTAGGCTTGTATATGGTGTTAAAACAGTGATGCCCAAGGAATACATTGTGCCTATTCTGCGCATAGCGACACTCACAGGTATGACGAATTGTGGAGCCCTAGAAGAGAGGCTTACATAGCTTGCTGATCCAAAATGGATCTTAAACCCTCTAAAAATGTAAGCCTTCAGCTATCGGAAAACACTATCGTAGGGAAAAACACTAAGAATTGTCGGAAACAGAGCTAAGTGGAGTTTCAAATGGCACTGCACAGGATCCATCGGATCGGGCCGATCAATGGTCCAGATCAAATCAACAGATCGCATCAGCGGAGGTTGGCGGGGCATATCATCACTAACCCTGAGAGAGTTGCGACTGCGATCTAGCAATATAATGTGGACCATGAGATCAGTGTGTAGATCAATGGCAGAGACCACATATATTGCATCACAGGTTGAAAAAGGGAAGCACTTACCGCAGGCCGAAGACACAAGTGATATGCAATTGTGACTTATCACATTGCAATATCACATCACAATATAACAAAGGGGTGATGCCAAGTGGACCGCGGGGCATGTGACAAGTGATATGCCAATGGCGCCGATCGACGATCGGCTATCCGTGAATGCAATCGGTGAGTGGGATCAAGACCACGTACAAACAAACCAGGACCCATGGGAATTGCAACAATGATATAACACAGACCCGATAGGATTATAGGTCAGATTCAATATCATTTGAAGTCTGACTTGGCGGAAATTTTCACTATTTTGTTGTATTTCCTATGTAATTCACTGTGTAAACAGAGAAGTGTATTCCCGGGGATTTCCCCATGCCCGTGGTCCTTTTTGTTTGTAAACAAGTGCCCTCAATTCCTTAAGCATTTTTGCAATGATTGTTTAAACGCTCAGAAGGGGATTGAACTGACAGCGTCGAGAGGCTTAAAAACCACTCTATGGCAGACAAAGTTAAAAAGAAGGGAGCAGAAGAGAATGCAGAAGACATAGAGCAAGATGAAGTAGTTGTGTACTCTTGTAGACATGAGGATTTTGAGTAAATCCCTATTGTTTTTGTCATTGTTGTGTTGAGACTCAGTTTGAGCTCATACTTGTAATAATTTGCTCTTGAAGACATAATATAGAGGTCGACACTGAATGCTGGACCAGGAGACGTAGCCAGGAAGTCTGGTGAACTCCTTGATTATTTACTGTGTTGATGTGTTAAATTTATGTTTTCCAATTGTTAAATGTCTATATTATTCGCAATCTTTTCAATCCATTGCACTAAATAATATAGGCATTCCTGCACATGAGTTTGTAATAACTTTTCTTTGTGATTTAGTATCCATTTCAGATCAAATGGTATCAGAGCATTTGGTTTTGGTTTTATTAAGGTTAGACAAGCTTGCGCTAGATTTTCAATGCTAACTAGATTAAAGCTCAAACTAGGAGAAGGAGAACTTGTTGAGGCTAATCCAGAGATTGGAAGAGTCTATTCTCAGAGGAGAATGGTAGAAGAAGCTCCATTGGGATCAGAATCTCAATTTATAGAAAGTTTTATGAAAATTCGAGCTGTGGTGGAAGAGATGTATCTAGAGTTTAAGAAGGGTCAAGGTGAAAGCATTTCAACACCCAAACCAGACAAAGGAGCAGAGGAACCTCTTCTAGTTGCCTCACCAGAAGGAAAAGGAAAAGGAGCAATGACTCCTCCACCATGTCCTCCATCATCATCCTCGTCATCATCATCTTCTTCGCATGACACTTCTAAGAACAAGAAGAAAACTTCTTTAATCAAATTAGATGTGAAGTTTGATTTGCCCATTTATGATGGAGAACTCTATGAAGAAAAGCTAGATAATTGGATAAGACAAATTGATGTATATTGCAGGGTATAGAACATTGATTTAGAAAGGAAGAAGATTCAACTGGCTAGCCTTCAACTTGGAGGAACTACACTAGTATGGTGGGAAGGCAAGACACAAGATGATCTGCAAAAACATGGTAAAATTATTTCTACATATAATGAATTTATTTCTGCTATCAAAAAGCAATTCTATCCTTTAGCTTACATGCAGGAGGAAATGATGAGTTGGCAAACTCTTCATCAATTGAAGGGTCAAAGTGTACAGAGTTATACTCAGGAATTTAGAAAGAGAGCTTTAACTCTAAGTATATCATTAGACTCACCTGAAACTTTATTGAAGTATATAGGTGGTCTTCGTAGCTATTTAAAGCATAGTATTCTCATGTTTAATCCCACTAGCTTAGATGATGTATCAGTTCAAGCCACACATCTAGAAGCTAGAGGTAAGAATGTAAACCCAGAGGTTGGGGGATCATCTAAATTTTCTGTAAGAAAGAGCAAGGAAAAGAAGAAACTGAAATGGAAGGAGAGGAAAGCAAACACTATAAAGAAGGATAAACCTTCATGCACTCACTGTCAGAAAGAAGGACATGATGAGGCACATTGTTGGTCTTTGCATCCAGAATGGAAACCTAAGAAATTCGGTGGTAAGGAGAGAAATAATGTTGCTACTATTCAGCAGGACTTGGGGTCAGATTCAGGCGATGAAACAACAGTTACAACCACACATATTAAAGGTAAAGATTCTGAAGCATCCACAAGTAATTCTGCACAATCTGTTGATATGAAAATAATGAGAGGGAAAGAAATGACCTATTTCGTATTAGAGTAATTTCCAAGCATAACAAGATTGATACTTTATTTGATAGTGGATCACAAGTAAATTTGATTTTTGAAAAAATTGTAAAGAAGTTGGGATTACAAACAAAACCTCGTGAGAAGCCATATCCATTATGTTGGGTATGTGATAAAACAAAGCTACAAGTAACAAGACAACGTAAACTTAGGTTTGCTATTGGATCAACATTTGTAGATGAGGTTGAGTTAGATATAGTTCCATTGGATATATGTGGTATTGTTTTGGGAAGTCCATACTTGTATGATAGGAAAGCTATTTTCCATAGAGTTGAGAATAAGTATCAACTCACTAAAAATGGAATATAATACATTGTAAGAGCTCGTAAAATCAAAGATAACTACTCTCTCATAAACTCAGGGCAGATGAAAAGAATTGTGAAGTCAAGTAAGAAATTTTTACTAATGGTTGTAAAGGCAAAGCATCCTGAAAAATGCAATGCATTTGAAGGCTGTGATTCTAAACAGAAAGTTGATTTTGTTAAAGTTGTTTCAAAGTATGATGTTCTATTTCAAGAACCTAAAGGCCTGCCACCCAAGCGGGAAATAGTACATGATATTTATTTGCAACAAGATGCTCCATTAACTAACATTGGAATGTACAGGTTGTCAGCTTTAGAGAATGCAGAGATAAAGAAGCAGGTATAGGAGTTGCTCGATAAAGGGTTTATACAACCAAGCACATCACCATGTGGATCTCCAATCGTGCTGGTGAGAAAGAAATATGGTTTGTGGAGAATGTGCATTGATTATAGAGCGCTGAATAAAATAACGATCAAGAATCGTTATCCTCTTCCTCATATTAATGATTTATTAGATCAATTAAAAGAAGAAGTTTACTTTTCTAAGTTAGACTTGCGAAGCGGCTATCATCAGGTCAGAGTTACAGAATAGGATTCATAGAATACCGCTTTCAAGACAAAGCAAGGACTATATGAATGGTTGGTTATGCCTTTTGGCTTAATTAATGCTCCTGCTACATTTATGAGACTCATGAATGATGTACTCAGACCATTTATTGATGACTTTGTAACTGTTTATTTAGATGACATTCTTGTTTTTAGTAAGACATGGGAAGACCATGTAAAGCATGTAAAGCAGACTTTAGATGTTTTAAAAAGAGAAAATCTCTATGTAAAACTGTCAGAATGTGAATTTGGTAGAACATCGTTAAATTATTTGGGTTATATTGTAGGGGGTGGTGAATTGAAGATAGATCTCTCTAAGGTTGAATTCATTGTGAACTGGCCTAAACCCAAATCTGCTACAGAGGTTAGGATTTTCCTAGGGGCAGCACAATACTGGAGAAAGTTTATTGCTAACTTTTCTTTGATTGCAGCTCCATTACATGCTTTAATAGGATTGAAATACGTGTTTAAGTGGGGAGGAAAACAACAAAAAGCCTTCGACACCTTAAAAGAAAAATAAGTACAGCACCAGTACTAGCACTACCAGATCTTCAACATTCATTTGAGATTGAGAGAGATGCCAGTGACTATGCCATGGGAGCAGTGTTGATGCAACACGGAAAACCCATATGCTATCATTCTGAGACATTTACTTCTGCAGTAGTTAATTATCCCACATATGATAAAGAATTGTATTCATTAGTACAAAGTCTGAAAAAGTGGAAACATTACCTAATGGATAAAGAAACAGTCATACATACATATCATCAACCACTTCAATATTTGCACTCACAAACTAAATTGCAGCAATAAAGACATTATAGGTGGATGGGTTTTCTACAGCAATTTCATCTTGTCATCAGATATAAGAAGGGCATACACAATAAGGTTGCAGATATGTTGTCAAGACCAATCATAAATGCATCTACTATACTTGAGCATAACTCAGTAATGCATGAAAGTTACTTGAACAATATGCTCAAGAAGTAGATTTTAAGGATGTATATGCAACTTTAAGTCATGGCAAGAAAGTAGAAGAATTGGATTATTATGTAAAGGACCAACTCTTATATCATTTGGGAAATTTATGCATTCCACAAACTGAAAGAGTTAACATAATCCGAGAAGCACATACTTTTCTCATATCAGGTCATTTTGGTGTAAGTAAAACAGTTGCACAATTGCAAAGGTTCTATTATTGGCCAAGGATGCATGAGATAGTTTCTAGATATATCAAAGGGTGTACTATGCGTGCTACAAGCAAGCCCACTAATCGGAAATTAGGCTTGTGCACTCCACTTCCAATTCCTTCTCGTCCTTGGGAAAGTGTTTCCATGATTTTGTTGGGGCGTCCCAAACTCTAGGAAAGGTCATGATTATCTGTATGTTGTGTGGATAGCTTCAGTAAAATGTGTATTTTGATACCTGGTAACAAGCAAGTTATAGCTAAACAAACAACAAAGTTGTTCTTTCAGAATGTATGGGTTCATTTTGGGTTACCCACTTCTATTGTATATGATCGAGATTCTCAATTTGTTGGGAAGTTTTGGTCAAGTTTATGGGAGTTAACGGACACCATATTGAAGAAGAGCACAAAATTTTATCCACAAACAGATGGTCAGATAGAGGTGGTAAACAGGACAGTGATCCAGTTGCTCAGAGGCTATTGCAGCAAGCATCCCAAGTTTTGGGATGAGCATTTGTGTTATGTGCAGCATGCTTACAACTATGCCAAGCACTCTTCTACTCAGAGATCTCCTTTTGAGACTTGTTTTGGTTTTATACCAAAGTCTTCCCTAGATTTTGTCTTTGGTAAAGACAAAGCAGTTGATGGACACAATGATGTGGACAAAGCAACCAAGTTCATTGAACAAATCCAGGAAATTCACTAGGCAATACATAAACAGCTGGAAAGAAGTCAAGCCAAGTACAAGGCAAGACATGACAAGCATCGAGTTGAGCATAGTTTTCAAGTTGGTGATCAAGTCTGGCTGTACATTAGCAAAGACAGAATGCAAGGTGAAGGTAAGAAGCTAAAACCAATAAGGTATGGACCTTTCAAGATACTTGATAAAATTGGTGAAAATGCTTTTCGCCTTGATTTGCCAACTTATATGCAGATCTATTTAGTCATCAATGCAAAAAACTTGAGATTGTATGAACCTTCATTGATTGAAGATCCTGAAGAGCAAAGTCAGTTACCTTCTATCGGGGATTTGTTGCCTAAGTATCTCAATGAGTTACAGGAGGACATAGTTCTGGACAAGAAGGTAACAACTACACGTCAAGGGGATGTTGAGTACCTGAGAGTAGGACTCAAAGGTTCAAATCCAAGCAAAGCACGATGGATAGAAATTGGACAGGTGAAGGAGCAGTATCCTCACCTACTCGAATGCTAAAAACCAACTTTTGGTGGTCCAAAATCTTTTTAGTGGGAAGGCGTGATCCAAAATGGATCTTAAACCCTCTAAAAATGTAATTCTTCAGCTATCGGAAAACACCATCGCAGGGAAAAACACTAAGAATTGGCAAAAATAGAGCTAAGCAGAGGTTCAAATGGTGTTGCACAGGAGCCATCGAATCAGGCCTATCAACAATCCAGATCAAATCGGCAGATCGCATTAGCGGAGGTTCGCGGGGCATATCAACACTAACCCTAAGAGAGTTGTGACTGCCATCCAACGATATAACGTGGACCGTCAGATCGATGCGCAGATTAATGGCAGAGACCACATATATCACATCATAGGTTGAAAAAGGGAAGGATTTACCGCAGGTCGAAGACACAAGAGATATGCAATTGCGACTTATCGCATCGCAATATAACAAAGGGGTGATGCCAAGTGGACCGTGGGGCATGCGACGAGCGATATGCCGATGGCACCGATCAGTGATTAGCGATCAGTGAATGCAATTGGCAAGTGGGATCGGGACAACATACAAAGGGACAAGGACCCTGCAACTTGCGGCAACAATATAACACAGACCGGATAGGATTATAGGTCGGATTCAATATCATTTGAAGTCCAACTTGGCGGAAATTTTCACTGTTTTGTTGTATTTCCTATGTAATTTGTTGTGTAAAGATAGAAGTGTATTCCTGGGGATTTCACCTGCGCCAGTGGTCCTTTCCGTTTGTAAATAGGTGGCCTCAATGCCTTAAGCATTTTTGCAATGATTGTTTAAATGCTCAAAAGTGGATTGAACCGACAGTGCTGAGAGGCTTAAAAGCCAATCTATGGCAGACAAGGAGAAAAAGAAGGGAGCAGAAGAGAAAGCAAAAGACAAAGACCAAGAGGAAGCGGTTGTGTACCCTTGTAGACTTGAGGATTTCAAGTAAATCCCTGTTGTTTTTGTCACTATTGCGTTGACATTTGGTTTGAGCTCACACTTCTAATAATCTGCTCTTGAAGACATAATATAGAGGTCGACACTGAAAGCTAGACCAGGAGACATAGCCAGGAAGTCTGGTGAACTCCTTGATTATTTATTGTGTTGATGTGTTGAATTTTTATGTTTTCCAATTGTTAAATGTCTATATTATTTGCAATCTTTTCGATCCATTGCACTAAATAATATAGGCATTCCTACACATAGGTCTATAATACCTTTTCTTCTTGATTTAGTATTCATTTCGGATCACTTGCTGAGCTTGAGGAAGAAATATTTCTAGCTGGATTTCATCAAAAAGTCCAAAAGCAGAGCGAAAAAGCATGGCATGATCAGCACATTAAACTGCACACCTTTAAGGTAAATGATCTGGTTTTGTTATATGACAAAAAGTTTGATAAATTTCCATGGAAATTTAGAATGCACTGGTTAGGGCCCTATGTCATTAAGGAGATTACCTATGGTGGAGTAGTTGAGTTGGTTAAATTGAACAGAGATCCCTTCCTAGGAACGGTGAATGGCAGTCGATTGAAGCGATACACCGGTGATCCGGCCAGGTGACTATATGAACGTAGCATAGTCTTAGCACTCTAGGAAGCCGAAAGGAGGTGCGGGACTATAAACAACACTGCCCAAGTTTAGAAACTGCACAATTGGAGGATTGTGCAGAATGAGGCGATGTCACAAGGTTTGCGACAGTGCGGAGTTAGCTGCGCTACCCAGGGATAAATCGTGTAGGTCAGCTAGAGAGTGATCGTTAAAGTCATTGTTCATGATTTAACGATGAGAATGCGGCCAAATGGAGCTAGCAGTTGGCATTTAAGACAAAATTTATGGGTAAGATCCTTGGAAAGTTGCCACCAATCTAGAATTAATGAACAGAATGTGGGGAGAACAGTCGGATTTGAATTCAAAATGGCCTATAAATTACAGGTGGAGGCCCAATGAAAAACACTTGGCATTTTGAGCATTGAGGTGGTAAGCTCTCAGACATGCACGTTCCATGCATTCTTTGAAGAATTTCTTGACTACCCAGAGTTTTATCGATTTCAAGAGTCCAACCACAATTTCATGCGTGATTTTATCCAAGGATCCAAAGTTATGAATGTCGAAGCAATGACAGCCAAGGGGGCTATGCTGAAGGTTGTTATGGAGGCAGAAGGAGTTGCTCCAGAGGTTGTAGAGGTACTAGCTGAAGTCCCCATCTCACCAAGGATGCCTAGACTGAAGCCTACCCCGACCAAAGAGAGTGCGAAGGATAAGAAGGGTAAGCGGGCTGCGATACTGGTGCGTGTGTCGCCTAGAAGAAACCCATAGAAGGACAAGCCCACCGCATAGGAAAAGGGCAAAGCCATTAACTTGGAGCTGGAGGAGGAAGAAATTGAGGACATCTTGATGGATGATGAGGATTTGGGGGTGCAAGTGAAGGGCGTTGAAGGCGATGGTTCTGACCCTATCACTAAGTTTCCTGAATACATCCCTCGATGCAAAGGCAATACCAAGGTGCCAAAGGAAATCAACGAAAGCAAGGTCGCCTTGCACATACCTCTACTGCCAGACAAGATTGCTTTGAAGGACCGTGCTTGGGGCAAGTTTCGTTGTTCAAACTGAAATATTGGGACTTAGTTGACACTGAGAAGTTCTCGCACTTGACGACATAACAACTAATGCACTGTGTTGTTCACACAACAACTGGGATGACTGCATTGGAACTACGGACGTGGCTCATGGATGTAGATAAGGCAGTTATGCTCAACCTGCTATGGGTGTCGCACTACAATTGCACACCCATTATAGTATTGGTCATCAAGAAGCTACTATGCTTGGTGCATGATGGGTGTCTGTGGCTGGAGGAGATGATACCCATCACCAATAGGTTGATCCATAGGATCACGCGACTACCCTATAAAGGGGAAAATCCGGCCATGATGTTTGGCATAAAAGGTGGCGAGCAGGCCCTTGCAGAGGCCATGAAGGAGAAATTCAAGCTCGTAAATAAGCCTTGAGGCTATGCCATCTCAAGTATCTGCAACCCTACGGTCAAGGTGGCCATGCAGATCTTGGTAGGAAACGTTATGTGGAAGTGTCGCGTAGATCAAGTGCCAACACCAATCATTGCACTAGCAACCCAATGCGCCGAAGGAGTCCAGTTTAATTGGGCACCCTATCTTTGTGGTGAGTTCCTCGCAAACTGCCGCGAGGCACAAGAGCTCAGCAAGACCTTTCACTACGTGTGGCTCTTGCTATCCATTGTGCTGGTAGCCTGGGAGTTGCCAAAAGACAGTCAATTCCACTCAGTCGCGCCAGACCTGCCAGAAGCAATGAAGTATGCTTTGTTGTGGGCGACCAAGGATGCTCAGTGCATCAAGGATAGCAAGATCTTCTGGATCTTGATGGAAATGGATATACGCATGGCTATCAATCGCAAACCGTGATTGTCGCCTACTGTGTTTGTCAAACTGCAGGAGTATGTGCAGTTCAAGGCAGATTTTCAGTGCTTCGCGATCAAGGCATGCAAGGACCCTAAGCAAAAGTGGCATGAATTGCCTTACTTGGCAACAGAAGATGCGATTGATGCAGTTCTGGATCGCTAGCTGACAAAGTGGCGCACTACCTCAAACTCGGCTATGGGGTCGAGCAAGTCCGCCGCACGGTTCAAAAAGGAGGAGGCCAAGCTCAAGATGGCACAGTTAGCCGAGAAGAGGAAGAAGGAGGTCACTAATAAGGCCCAGACAGAGCACGATGTAGCCCAATAGGCAGAAAAGCAAACTGGCAGAACAGAGCTCGGCTCTAACAAAGGTGCGAGGTCTCCTTCGCCCGAAACAGAGCAAGAAATGAACAAGAAAATAGAGCAACATGGAGCAGACCCGTAGACAGCATTGTACCACATCAAATGTCCAAGAGAACAAGAAAACGTGGGGCCACGAAAGATATCCAAGGCTAGTAAAACGTCGCTAGACCCAACCACCCTAAGAGAGGGAGATTTGAATGACATTGGAGACATGGTGCGGGATGTCACCATGGAGGTACTGCAACAATTCGAGTAGCAAAAGAAGAAACTATTTCGGGTCATCCAGATGGGTCTACATCAGCTGCAGATCCATGCATCGTAGGCTGGTGCAGTGTCCACCAGCCATCGGTACTTTAGAAGCTGCTGAGATGCTGTGTGCAAAGGACTCCCGAGCGATAGTGTTGCCATATGGAGCACTGACCACATAAAACGAAGCTTACAGGCTCACTGTTAGCACCCTCAAGGGAGTGAGGTAGAACTTGGCAGCGCTTCCTTGTGATGCGCTCCACCTACTACAAGATGGGGTGATCGCAGTGTTGAGGGCTCATGAATAGCGTGCTGTGCAGGTGATCGGTGAACAACAAATCAATAATGTGCAGCTAGCCCTACAACGAGACTCTACCATCACTACCGTGACTAAGGTAACTGACCAAAACAAGCACATAGTTTAGATCATGGAGGAAGCATGCTGAATGGTCCCGGAGTTGGCCATTCCCAAGGGAGAACCAGTCGAGGTGCGTGTTCGCTGTTGAAAATAGCAACAAGAGAAAGATAAAAATAGAAGTGCTAAAAATAGCATTGCTATAAATATCATTTCAGGATACCTTCCTATTTTAGTTAGTCCTTAAACTAAAATAGAGAAGTAAAATTCAAATTTGATCTAGCAGTTGTTTGTAAAATAATTAATTAATCCACCATGAGTTAATTAGTTTTAGGAAATCAAACATGAAGTCTATGCGAAGACATGCAACAGTTTCTCCATTCATTGAGGAATTTACCCCTTTGTTAAGGAGATGAGGATGAGTTGTACTTTGAGTTGTAATTAGTTAGCTTAGTTATCTGAGTTAAGTCCAGTTAGATTAGTTCAAATAGTTTGTTGAACTAATTGTGAGTTCAGTTAGTTAATGCATGCATGCATGTAACTGATGCACTTCAGATAACTGAATATTCTATCATAAATAACTCATGCATGTCAATTCAGTCAGAGACCCAGTTGAGATCAGGTGATGGGACAGTGTACTATCAATTGTAGGAATATTCCTTGGAGGATATCTCTTGCATGCAGAAGGAATTCATTCCTTAGAGATTGCGCAGTTACTTCTTTAGTTTAGTGAGTGTGTGATGAGGCCAATTCACACAGGTGGCATCACTAGACCCAAGGAAAACTCCACAAGGAAATAGGAGGCTTGGAGGGCTGGAGGAAGACATATGTTGTGTCTATTCAGTCTGTGAGTTGTATTGTTCTATTGCAGAGAGAGCAGGATAGCTTGTGAGCTGATTCTTTGTGTAGTCTGAACATATTTCCACTCGTATGATATTATAGAGATAGGGGTTTCAGGCTGAGGCTTTCCCCAAAGTATTCTCCTATCTTTAAGTGTGATTGCTTTCTCATTCTCAGTTATATGTGTTATGTTGATATTGCTCATATTCGATTAAGCTTCCGCAATGTTTGTTGTAGAAGTAGATCTTGTATTTTTCTTTAGTATATTTCACAATCTATTGATCTATAGTGAGAATTTCTACATGCTATCAAAGCAAAGGTGATCAAAGGAGAGAACAGTATACAATAAGGGAGAAGTTCAAATTTTGTGGTTCCTGAATATAGAAATCGAGTTCTTATCACATCTCAATTTCACCAATGGCATTCAACAGTTTAAGGCTCGAATATGCTCTTGATGGCAGTTCAAATTATATAGCCTGGAAGGATCGCATGGAAGCAGTATTAGAGGATAACGGTCTAAAGGACTTCATTGATCAAGAAGTCCCCAAGCCCGCAGTGGCTAATGCTACTGAATTGGTGGAATGGAAGAAATGTGTGGCTAGAGCAAGGAGAATCCTTCTAGAGGGAGTTCAAGACCACATAGTCTCGAGTCTCCATGGGAAGGAGACACCATTTTCGATGTGGAAAACATTGAGAGATCTATATCAGAACAAGATCGATCAGAGGAAGCTGACGCTGAAAGAAAATCTTTGGAAAAACAAGTGTGAAAAGGGTGGCACAATCTCTACATATCTAAACAAGCTCACCACCTGCAGGGATGAGCTTGGAAGTGTAGGGATCATGACAGCCAATGATGACATGGTGAGTCTTGCACTCCTCAGTCTTCCTAACAATTGGCATAGCTACCAAGACTCGGTAAATGGAAGAGAAAAACTGCCAGATTGGGAACGAATTTGGTCATATCTGATGCAAGAGAAGATAAGAAGAATCACCAGATATGGATCCTCATCAAAGCAAGATGATGAGGAAAATCTAGCCTTAGCGAGTAAGGTGCGAAAGGGGAAAGGGAAGGTGTCCCAATCCAAATATAGTTCTTCCCATGGTGGGAAGAAGTTTGACAAATCAAAAGTGCGATGCTTTCATTGTCATGAAGTGAGCCATTATGCTACGAATTGTCCACAAAATAAATCCAAGAAGGGATCCTCTAAGGGTTCTGATGGTGAGACACTGGCCTCACAGTTTAAGCTGGATTTCTCTCTTATCACATGCATGGTTTCATCCATGGTGGGATGTTTTTGGTACCTCAACAATGGAGCTTCCTTCCACATGTCAGGTGAGATGAATCTTTTCAGTACCTTGGAGGAGAAGGATCTCCAAATGCGGATCGAGATGGGTGATGATGGAAAGTACTGTGTTTTAGGTGAAGGTACAATTGTGTTTTAGAGGGAGCATGGAGCTCCCCTCACCCTGACTGATGTAAAGTATGTACTAGGTCTGAAGAAGAATCTTGTATCTATTGTTATGCTAGAAGATAAAAGCTATGATGTAGTCTTTAGTAAAGGAAAGATATTCCTGAGGCATATCGGCACTGGACAGACCAAGCGAATAGGGATTTGAGTTAAGAATCTCTACAATCTGGAGGTAGATGACTGTGCTACTTTGAGTTCCAAAGTAGAGATGGTGCAGAGCCAAGATGTTGGCAAGCTATGGCATAGAATATTGGGCCACTTGCACCATGGATCCCTGAAGATCATGCAACAGATTTCTACCGGATTACCCAAGGGAAAACTGGAGCAGAAGGATACATGCAACGATTTTACCTTGGGTAAGTATGTGAAATCTTCCTTTCTGGATCAAGACAGTAGAGCTAGAGCAATCCTAGAGTGAGTTCACTCATATGTTTGTGGACCATTCTCTACAGCCTCCACTGCTAAAAAAAGGTACTATGTTATCTTTATTGATGATTTTTCTTGTATATGTTGGATCTACTTTATGCAAAAGAAGGATCAGACCTTCTTGAGGTTTTGTGAGTTTAAAGCCTTGGCAGAGAAAGAATCTAGAAAGAAAATAAAAGCCTTGCGTAGCGACAATGGTGGAGAGTATGTCTCCCAGCAGTTAATGGACTTCTGCGCTACAGAAGGAATTAAACGGGAGTTGACGGCACCCCATAACCCACAACAGAATGGGGTGGCCGAAAGGAAGAACAGATCGATTATGGGAGCAGCTCAAGCGATGTTGCATGACCAAATCCTATCACTACATTTGTGGGCTAAGGCATGCAATATAGCAATATACTTGCAGAACAGAAGCCCACATCATATATTGGGAATGAAGACACCTATGGATGCCTTTTCCATGAAGCGACCAGATGTGAGTCACTTACGTATCTTTGGATCATCGTTTTATTGCCATGTGACCAAAGATGCCTAGAAGAAGCTAGATCCAACAGTTGAGTTGGGAATACTTGTGGGGTACACGGATACACCCCACAACTATCGGGTGTACCTACCTACCAGTCAGAGGACAGTGGTACGCAGGGATCTAAAGTTTGATGAGCAAAACGCCATGCGAGTATCACTTGAGATGGAGCTCAAGTTGCATGCAAATGAGGAACTTTTAGTTCCTAAGGAGGAGGAGCCTCAGATTGATGCGGAGCAGGCGCATGTAGAGGATCCAGGAGTGGAGACATCCACTCATGCTGAGACTTCCAGAGATGGGCGAAAATGCTCAAGGGAAGCTGACGGGTTGATGTTGGTTGTGCGGGAGAATGTGGGACAACCATCTTCTCAGTGTAGACAGAGGAGGTCACCCGAGCGGTACACTAGTTACATGGCCCTGGTTGGGGAGTGTGTAGATTCTAAGCCTTCTTCATTTGAGGAGGCAGTACAGCAACTAGTCTGCGTTGATGCAATGGTGGAGGAGTATGACTCATCATGCAGAACTGTGTTTGGGATGCTGTCCCAAGACCTGAGGTCAAGTCAGTGGTGAGTTCCAGATGGCTTTACAAGGTAAAGTAGGCAGTTGATGGCAATTTTGAGAAACATAAGGCAAGGTTTGTTGCCTGGGGTTTCTCATAGGTCAAGAGGATCAACTGCAATGAGACTTTTTCTCCCGTAGCAAGGTACTCATCGATTAGATCAATGTTGGCACTATCAGCTCAGATGGGTTGGAGGATCCATTAGATGGACGTGAAGACAACATTCCTCAATGGGAAGATTGAGGAGGAGTTGTACATTGAGCAGCCAGAAGGTTTTGAGACCTTCGATCGTGAGTCGCATGTGTGCAAACTCAAGAGGGCTTTGTATGGGCTAAAGCAAGCACCCCATCCTTGGTCCACTAGGATCAACAGCTATTTCACTAGGTTGGCCTTCACCACGAGTGAAGCAAATGTGAACCTTTACCACATCATGGTAGAAGGTAAGCCATTGATCATTGTTCTTTATGTCGATGATCTGATTTTGACAGGTGATGATCAGCTGATCCAGTCTTGCAAGGAGGACCTTGCAAGAGAGTTCAAAATGAAAGACATGGGTCTTTTGCACTACTTTCTAGGCATGGAAGTGTGGTAGAGAGATGGAGAAGTTTTTGTGTCTCAAGGCAAGTATGCCAATGAGATCCTTAGGCAGTTCCATATGGAAAAGTGCAAACCCATGCAGACTCCTCTAGCTGGGAACTGGAGGAAGGAGGATGCTACTTCAGGTGAGGTAGTAGTTGCTACTGTTTGCCGGTAGCTAGTGGGTTCACTTATGTATCTAGTGAACACACAACCCGACTTCTGCTTTGTGGTGAACCAGCTGAGTCAAGATATGGTTCAGCCTACCAAGCTGTTTTGGAAGGCAACAAAGCATGTGCTGAGATATCTCAGAGGCACATCTCATTTTGGATTGTGGTGCAGACAAACAGAGGGAGTGAAGCTTCAGGGCTTCACAGATGCAAATTGGGCAAGGATTCCATCAGATCTGAAGAGCACTTTTGGAGGAATCTTCAACTTGGTTCAACTGCAGTTTCCTGGTATAGCAGGAAATAGAGATCAGTTGCACTTTCCTCAACAGAGACTGAATACATGGCTGTTAGTCAAGCTGCATGTGAGGCCATTTGGATGCAGAAGATACCAGTGGGATTATCTGGTCAGAGGATGGATCCTACAGTGATCTATTGCGATAATCAGAGTTGTATCAAACTCTCTGAGAATCCAGTTTTTCATGATAGGTCCAAGAACATAGATATCCGGTATCACCATCTTCGAAACTATGTGGACAAGAGGATCATGTTGTTGTTGTATGTTTCGACCGAGGAACAGGATGCAAATATTTGGATGAAGGCATTGTCAAAACGCAAGTTTGAGTTCCACAGAAACAGGATTGGGGTTACTGATAATCCCTTTCTTGTTGAGAGTGAGTGTTGAAAATAAAAACAAGAAATGCTAAAAATAGAAGTGCTAAAAATAGCACTGCTATAAATAGCATTTCAGGATACCTTCCTATTTTAGTTAGTCGCTAAACTAAAATAGAGAATTAAAATTTGAATTTGATCTTAGCAGTTGTTTGTAAAATAATTAATTAATTCACCATGAGTTAATTAGTTGTAGGAAATCAGACATGAAGTCTATATGAAGACATGCAACATTTTCTCCATTGATTGGGAAATTTATTCCTTAGTTAAGGAGATGAGGATGAGTTGTACTTTGAGTTGTAATTAGTTAGCTCAGTTATCTGAGTTAAGTCTAGTTAGATTAGTTCAAATAGTTTGTTGAACTAATTGTGAGTTCAATTAGTTAATGCATGCATGCATCTAACTGTTGCACTTCAGATAACTGAATATTCTCTCATAAATAACTCATGCATGTCAGTTCAGTCAGAGACCCAGTTGAGATCAGGTGATGGGACAGTGTACTATCAATTGAAGGAATATTCCTTGGAGGATATCTCTTGCATGAAGAAGGAATTCATTCCTTAGAGATTGTGCAGTTACTTCTTCAGTTTAGTGAGTGTGTGATGAGGCCAATTCACACAGGTGGCATCACTAGACCCCAAGGAAAACTGCGCAAGGAAATAGGAGGCTTGGAGGGCTGGAGGAAGACATATGTTTTGTCTATTTAGTCTGTGAGTTGTATTGTTCTATTGCAGAGAGAGCAGGATAGCTTGTGAGCTGATTCTTTGTGTAATCTGAACATATTTCCACTTGTATGATATTACAGAGGTCGAGGTTTTAGGTTGAGGCTTTCCCCAGAGTATTCTTTTGTGTTAATGTGTGATTTCTTTCTCATTCTTAGTTATATGTGTTCTATTGATCTTGCTCATATTCGATTAAGGTTCTGCAAAGTTTTTTGTGGAAGTAGATCTTGTATTTTACTTTAGTATATTCCATAATCTGTTGATCTACAGTGAGAATTTCTACATTCGTAAGCTTGCTACAGGGGTATATGATGCTCGCACAGAGTTGGCTAAGGTTCAACTGGAGCTGAACCTATAGATTGTAGATTTGTAGTTGAAGGCCCAGCCTTCAACTCTGGCGAAAGTAAAGGAGCAGCATGCAACCATTGTCATAGAGGCGATAACCATAGTAGACAGTGCAGTAACAAACTGCACACAGCTGTTTGAACAGTCATTTGAAGTACTAATCAACCTATAAGAAGATCCTAACATACAACGGCTAGAGACAGAGGCGTGAGAATTGTAGCAGTGTTACGATGAAGTAAAAGGTACAATGCACACTATCACTCTCACATAGAGACTATCGAAGCTCCAGGAGGCCAAAACATTAAAGGAACAGGTAGATGCAGCACAACACAAAGAGGCAGTGCTGAAGGCGCACTTGAAGCCCTGGTTGGACGAAGCTTATTCGGTCATGTCCTCCATTGAAGGAAAGCTTGCTAGTCTGCAAATGACTCAGCAAAAGCTTCAGACTAACAGTTTATTACCAATGACACAACAGTTAGTTGAAGAAGTGAAGCAAGCATCCACACAGTGCACCACCGACGTTATCATCATACAGGTCGAGCTAGGAGGTCTTCACACCAAGATCTCCATGCCTGTAGAGTGACTCGAGGGCGAGTCACCATGTTTATGTTGGGGGCCTGTTGGGAACTGTTGAGATTGCAACAAGATGATGGAGCTTAGTGAAAAGAGTCGCCTTCACTAAGTTGGCCCGCAGGCAAATTATGGCGCAAAGTCTATTTTTAGACTATGTCTATTTTTAGACATATGGATCATGTCTATGAGTTGCAGGATGTTGTTTATGGATTATTGGTCAAGTTGGAAAAAATAGATGGACTTCTATTTTTAGACAACAGCGATGACACTATCAAGTCTAATTATAGAGCAGTCAAATATTATTAGCTTATAATAATATTTAGACTATAAACTTTATCTTATTCTCTTGGAGCACTTCAGTTTGAGCTACAGATGTGGCACATGCAGCTGTCAGAAAGAAATATGTTTTCTTTGTGGGTCAGTTGAGTTGTTGCATGCATGACTTCAGTTAGAACTCAATCAGTTGAGTTTGGTGGAGTTGATTGTGGAGTTGATGGAGTTTTTTTCAGTTTGACTTGGTTAAACTAGTTGTAATTAGTCTAACTACAAATAGACTAATGATGAGTTGTTACACTAATTATTAACTCATAATGCAACTAAAGAATACATCAGTTAACTCAGTTGCATGTCAATGCATGTCCAGTTCAGCAGGGACAAGTGTTAGAGGATCAGATTGCTATCAGTTGTGACTATAGTTGTGCATGAGGATTTGCATAATCAATGAGATTGAGTTATGCCAATGAGAATTGGCCAATACCAAGTGATTATAGCCTCTGCTCACGTTATTCCCAATGTGAGTGATTCTTTTGAGGTAAATACGAGTTTGGTTCAACCATTCTCATCTATTCTTGTGCAGGTATTGAGCAGTGGAGACAGGCAAGCAGTGGAATAGATTTGGAGATCAGATCTGAGATGTATTGTGTGTAACATGTGGAGATAGTGCTGGATACTTGTGACAAGTATTGACTATTGTAATGTTACATGTTATCAATCATTAATATACAGATAGCGTGGGGTTTTCAGCTATAAGCTTTCCCCGAGTTACATACTGTGTTAATGTGTGCATGCTCTTGATGTTTTATTGTTATTGATGCTGCTATATCGATGATCAACGTAGAGGAGCTTATGTATTGTGTATGTATTCCACAATAGTACATGATCAGGATAATCTCCACTGAATATGTGTTTATTATTCAAAATTTCTACATGGTCTCGAAGCTGTTGATCATCAGATCTACTATTTAGGAAGTGTTTACATTCTATTTCTTCAGGCAGAGTCTGTGATCGAGCCAGGTAGCCTCTGGATTCATCCTTCCTTTGGAAGGTGAGATATCCAGTGAATGCCCATAAAATCAATCTCTGTACAAGAAATACCTTGTTCTCACGAATTCTAGATCAGAAGCAGTTAAGTTGGAGTTGGTGGAATTCGAATTTGCAGCAGTGTTTTCTTGGTGTCAAAACTAAGATGTCTTTCACAGGATTGCGATTGGAGTATGCCCTTGAGGGTAGTACGAACTATATTGCATGGAAGGATAGGATGGAGGCGGTATTGGATGATAACGAGCTGAAGGAGTTCATAGAGACGGATGTCCCAAAGCCTACTGATGCTACTCAAGCTGATGCTTGGCAAAAGAAGACCGCAAAATGTCGAAGGATTCTGTTGAAGGGCGTGAAGGATCACATTGTGTCCAACCTCCATGGAAAGGCTACTCCATATTTGATGTGGAAATCATTAACAGAATTATTCCAAAGCAAGAGCGATCAGAGGAAGCTGG